>KN716427.1:59565-70802 GCA_000816705.1 Dictyocaulus viviparus | reverse complement strand
TATTCAATTATGTTGTAGCTGGGCGCTGCTCAGTAAGGTTTGGTTGACGGTGGTACGACGACGACGACCGGCTGACGACAGCTGAGCTGAATCATTGCTGAGCAAACATTACAACACTGCGTCTCCTATCGGAGCACAATCTTCATGTCGACAAGTCTGAATTTCCGATTATATAATCGATTTCTCTATTCGATCCTTATTTCAATGTTCGCCTATGGGACGACTTCAGAAGACGATTTAATAACGTTGATGATTCTGATTCTTTTGAGTCAATCTTATGTGAAGCGTCTGCATTAATGACAGCTAATCATAATGAATAGGTTTTTGAAATTAAAAATCAATCAATCAATATTAACCAAGAATATCGTTATTCTACGAAGAAGAATTCCGACAATACACTTATCACGTACGTACGTGTTTATGGAAATCATTGAAGTATTCGTGTGAAGAAAGTATACATTCTTGTCAATTCGTCGGTTGTTAGTACTTGAATAGTACATAGTGTTTATAATGTCCATTAAAGTTACATCGCTTCATAAATCGATATTCAGATGTACAATTGAAGAGAAAAAGAGTACTCTCAAAAACTTTTCATGAGGAGTTCGAGAAATTTATGATAACCTAAAGTAAATAAAGCAAGCTAGATAAGTTATCACAACAGAGGAAATCACGATCAAGAGGAAAATGGGTATCAAATATACGACGTCATCTCATCAATATCATAAGTATTGATTAGTAGAAGATCAATCATTTATCTGTTAAATAAATATGTTATATAGCTAAAAGTACAATTAAAGCAAACGCGTTTCATATGTACATTATCAGCAATTACTCGGTAGATAGGAAATTTTTCTGAACAAAATCATTCCACTTAGAAGTATTGTGTAGGAGTGCTTGCGATTTAACATTGTCCTGAACGCTTCCTAACCAGTTAGAACGATCGTCCTGAACGCTTCCTAACTAGTTAGAACGTGATCGAAAACGTTCTGAATGCTTTCGAGGACCACTATGTCACACGTGGCACTCATATTAGCTACACTTTATTTATTGAGAGAAGGTAACGTTGACTTTGTTTATCGATAATTTCATTTCCAATCGTTTTTCTTCTGAGTGTTGATTTTCGTCAAGAATACGTTCACAGCTTTTTTCTTACAACAGGAATGTGGTGGTATACTGAAAATCATTAATCTCACTCAAAGCTTAAAGATTTGATATAGCTATTATGCATTTTTAACGTGAAAATGTTATCCAATATCAATAACATACTGAATGATGTGTCGATAGTTTCTATTCCTAAGAAAAAACTTTTGATAATACTTTTATTAAGCAGAACTGAAGTAACCAAACTAACCTCATTACAGCAACTCATTCCATAACGTACCGTTTCATCAATCTGCGAGATATCATATGATTTAAGCTGAAGCTGCATTTTGTGTCGAACAGAATGTTCTGCTTGTTCCCAATTGAATTTAGTTTATGATAATTTCGTGCTAAGTATCTTTTCAAATTGCTTCACATCACGATTGCATTTCTATGAATGAAAATTGTATATCTATAGACTATTGAATAGCATCATTGTGTTATGAACAGACTTACTTGTTGGAAAGTTGAAATGAGTGATCTTTCGAGTATTTTGAGACACTTCGTTGAGGTTTTGATTTGCATATTTCTCGGAAACATTTCAGATATGGTATGTTAGAAAGCAATCACATAATTATCTTATCATTGTTTCATTGACATGAATTATGGACGTGATGAATGACTACGTAAATGCACAGGTATATTTCTAATTCTTAAGGATATCGTTATTTCAACTAGATTTTAGTACTTTTATTGATTACTAATAGAAATCAATAAACATGCTTTTTTGTTTATATTGTTGTTTACTATTTTCTTGCATATTTTTTGCTGTTAATTCAAGCAGCAAAGCAGTATATTCTAATGGATTTTTCACAAGAAAGCTCTGTTTGTTTTGATAGGAAAACGTACTTTTTTTCTAAATACACCCAGTAAATTACAATGTGATGAAGGCATGGCTAGATTTTATATAACGGATATAAGTGTACATATCATAATTTATTCTGTATCTAACGAAAATACGTTATCATTTCGAATCTGTCTGTAATTATCTTCTATCTGTAAACAATGCGTGTAATTTAGAACTCAACCAAAATGATTTTTTTGATCATATTACAAACGATTGTTACGCAAAGGAATGAATGCTACAGTCGAAGTAGATTTGATAACATATTTGTCTGGACAATGACTATTGCCAATGAGTGAACTTTCAATGTTTGAGTTCCAAGAATAGCGGAAATATACTACCAATAGTTGAAACTACTGATATGAAACTCAAACGTTATATCATTCATATCATTGATCAACTGTGTTACTCTTATTGTAGAAATGAATATAGTGGTTCTTGATCATTTATTGATTGATAGGGTGGAATGACTGCATCACTTTCAAAAAAGCTCAGTTTATAAAATATTCAATTACAACGAAGTTTTCAGTAGCTTCATAGTATGAAGTTCTTTATAGTGATAATTAGATAGGAAAAGTAATCTGATGTTATAGATATGTTAAATGGTGACTGGTTTAAAGAGTTACCTGAAAATATACAAAAAATGTGTTATTGATCAGTCGTACAGCTGATGAGTCTGTCTTATCATTTGCATAAATGATGTTATGATTGGATGATTAAGCATAATCTTGTTCTCGATTATGGTTAAACTGCTTAGAGACAGGGTTAGATTCTACACATATTTTCAACTTTCTTTTCCTTGGTTAGTAGTCTTTCGAAATCAATCCGACATCCAGCCTAAATGCTTTGCTTATATCATCTTTAAACGTTATCAAATATTATACTTTCTTATATTATGCACGTATAGTGTCGCGTTTATTCTTTCTTAATTATTCGTTGACACGATATCGATCGTTTTTGATTTCGCATTTTTATCACAAAGCTTTAACAATTCGTTATCGTGCAATGAATAGGGATCAAATCAGTTATAAAGTGTCAACATGTCTCAACAGTACGTAATAAATAGAAGGACGTTGTACTATATCCTATTCAATGTGATAATTTTGACAAATGCGAGAAAAATTGTTGTCAATTGGTAATTTCAGATTAGAACTGCAACAGGTCTATGTCTAAGACAACTAGGATTCTCCCAAACAAATACGTCATGTGTAGATGTGTTGACGGATGTGATGAGGTTGTACCTTTACAGGCTAGTCAGGCTTATTCGCCTGTTTTCAGAACATGGTGAGTTACGCTGCGTTTTGTGCACGAAAGTAAGAAAGCGCTCGAATTTCTGCGTTATTATTAATAATCAAATTTTGATTGCTTCTCTGTCATCATCAGCTATTCTTCTCATGTGCTTACAGCTTACTGCATCATTCGTTCTAAGTTACAATTCGGATAAAGCGTTTCCTACTTACTACTAAATTTGTAATAAATGTGTATTGCTTTCGTAAAAGAATTTGATTGGAGCTTCAGACAATTAATAAATTTTATGTGTGCTAACAATCTACTATTTTCTTCAAAGAATTCATGCATGGAAGTGTTCCCACTAGCTCCAAAATACCTTTTTCCCTCAAGCCACAATACTTCCATAGAAAATAGTCGTACGTTTGTGAGGATTGAATGTAAAGCTTATATTAGTTTGGTTCATAATCAACAATTAACCCTTCGTTTATTCTATCTGTTCCAGGTTGTAAAGGTAAGCCATCGATCCAAGCTGTTGAATTGGCATTCAAGAAAATGAAAATCAATATTAATGAATTATATGAATACATGAGGCAAGTTAGGTCATTGGAACAATATGAAACGGTATGTCTATGCATTATTTTTCTTCTTTCTTATGATTAGTAATTATTTCATTCCTATATATTTTGGCCTATATTTTTGAAATTCTTAATTTTCTTCATAATTACCTCATGATCTACATACCTAAATAGAGGTTTCACATAGCTGAAGTATTCTGAAAACCTTAGATGGTATCAGTTATGTGTCATATGATCAGTATTTTATGGTCGAAACTGTATTTAAAGAGGAGTTCGTTGGTACAGCAGGACTGAATACACCGTTATAGAAAGCTATATTGCTATTTTTTGTAATTCTGAATTGTTATGTGGTTTTTTTTGTGTACTATTATTTATAGATTCCTAAATTCCCTGTTCCATATAGTAAGCCTAAGCATAATACTGGTATTAAATCTGTCAATAAGGAAGTCGAAGAGATATTTACTCCTGTACATGGAACGTGCAAATTTAAAACACCTATGATGTGAGCATTTTTTCTTATATTTGTCATATCTTTCTATAAATGATTTCTTTATGATATTTTGTTTATTTATTTTACTGCACATTTCCTTATAACTTATATTACTTTGTTCTATCAATAAACTCTCATGTGGTACTTAAGAATATTATCAGTAGTCGAAATATGTAATAAATACTCGAAGTGATAATGAATTGTTATGCTTCTTCATACAAGTTGGGATTGATTTGTGTTTGTGGAATGTGTTAAGCGTCTTACATAAATCTTATCTTTTGGAAGTTATGGTGAAGAAATAACACTTATTTACGTTATAAATGTATTGTTTGCTTATCCCTAAAGTTATCCAAAGCACACGAGACCCTTTGTAACATTAAGAAATTAACGGAAATTGACCAGTTATTTTTAGCATTTCTGTTAAGCTGTATGAATTCGAATTAAAAATTAGTTGCTTCTTTATTACGCGTAGTGTACTAGTTAATATTCTCAAAATATATTAGTTTTTATTCAGAGGAAATGTAGTAAAACGTAATATTGAGATCAGATATCACTCTATATTCTAACTAATGAAATTTCACTTTCATTGATGATTTCTTTTGAAGTTATAAAATCTTAGCTGTATAACTACAGGACACCACTGCCAGAGTTCTCGGAGGCAACTGCTTTTTCTGTTTTCTTTACCAAGCCTTCTGCTGTTACTGCTCGACCATTTGTTTCCAACATTTTCAAGGTAGGAAAAACAATTCGTGTTTCCATGAACAGCAATTATTTCACCGGAAAACTTTTCCTCCAGTTCTCTTATACTGTCTTTGAACACCAATGTCGTTAATATTTTCACGTATGTAATAGTGTTTCTAGCCCAAAGAGTCTTTCTAGTGAAGTAGGAGTTTATTTCAGTTTCGACTGGAGTCATTTAATGGTCTTTTTGATAAAAGTCTACACGCAATTAGCTTATTAGGTAATGTCGTATGTAGCTAAACATGCTGACGGGTAACTTGTTGAATTCTTCCTTGGTGTATCTACCTTTTTTATGGGATCAGTGGGTCAGAATGTCTCCTTAATTAGCTTTGTATACTTTCTTCGTGTGAGTGACTAGTTTTGAACTATGCATCAATGCGCATATATCACAATCAACTAATGAACAGACGTTCAAGAACATATTTTTCTTTTATTCATAAACGAATGTGAAATTATTGATATCTACCTTTAAGGAGTGCAGAAAAACAAAGCAGCTGCCTCATTCATCAGGTAACGCTTTCAAAATTTTTAGAACTCATTTACATCTAGTGACTCCCTTTTTCCTTTATCCGCCAGTTGGTAAGCAAAGGTTTTATTTTGAGCAAATTCATGTATACGATCATCCTTTCTAGGATTTTCATCATATTCACTTCAATCATCCCTTTCCCAGGCTACAGAACACGCTGTAGACATTCTCTACCGATTCCAAATCAAAAAAGCGAAAAACAAGGGTGGACCATCTTGATATTTTTTTTCTATTGCTGAGGAACAATCCGTTTTTGTTTTTACATTTTAACTCTCAAATAACATTGTTAAGGCTGTGTCAAAAACACAACCAACGAAGAAAAGTAGGATCAGCTCCAAATGTGAATGTTCATCAAAAACTGCAGAATGTTCAACTTCAAATTATATAATGAAAGCTAATTTACCTCCAAAACTGGATGTCGACAATACAAGAAATAATATAAAAAGTAGAACGCTCACTAAGAAAGTCGCAAAGTGTCAAAAAGAAGAAGGATTTCTAGCAAAAGCAAATAGCCAAATTAGAGTAAGAAGGCTGCCATTATTGAAAATCAAAGTTCTACATGACGGAACTTCTGTGGTAAAAGTTGAAGATGATAGGTTAGTGATGAACTTTAAAAACCACATTTTGCGGGCTGGGTTGGAGGCCAATAGCAGCGGCGATTGTATGAAAGCCATTGGTCGAAGCAAATTTACCTCAAGAAGTGCTTCAAAAAATGAAACACGTGGAAGGACAACCGCTAATAAAACGACGATGAGAAAACAAGAGGTAATTGATATATTTTCTTGCTGTTCCTTTTCAAATTTCTGAAATTTCAGTGAAAAAATTCATTTTTAATCATTCATAGGTGTAGACGCTATCAGTGATTGAATATGTTTATGTCTCAACTTTAGTTGATAGAGAACTTTCTTTACAACTGAACTTCGAACTTTGTTTTATATCATCATACTGAGTTAAGTTCCACGTTTTTCTAAGTATCAACATCCTATTGTTGCTCAAAAAAAGAACGAGTTTAATCTAATACCAAATGCAGAGGTCAAAACATAACCGATCTTAGAATATAACTTGTTGGACAATGTTTTCCACCTAACAAAGTTTTCTAAAATTATGTGTTTTATAACTAATATGTCTGAAATATATATGGCTATTCACAAATTATTATGTTGGTCAAATGTGTTGTTGCATCATCAAGCGATTTCAATTTTCAACATGTTTATACGTTGTTGTCATTATATTTGCATGGATTATGTGTCCTTGGTCTTGTGCTAGTTTCAGTCAAATCGTGGCAAGAAAGCTGTTCCTTGTTTTCCGTTTCTTGCTTCGGACTTGATTCGAAGTTAGTATGCGTGTCCATTTCAACTAGTTTCGTTTGGTTTGTTTTTGTTCTAAAGTATTGTGACAGCTATGTCTACGCTAACGTTTGTAATCTGCTTTTCAACGGATTTTTTTCCTATGATAGAATTGAAGTAGTTCTAATTTTTCCAGATTCTTATGCAGTATTGTCCGCCTGCATGACAGGACGTGCATTTCCTATTGTAGAAGATATCGGTGAAGTAAACGACTTTAACGACAATACAACAAGCAGTGCCTCAACGGATAATGTAATTAACGAGATTATTTGGCGAAGTCTCTTCAGTGATAACAAAAACATTTCCAAAAGAATAAAGAGATGAATGGTTCGTGGTAACATCTGTATGCAGATTATTGACCGGTAATCGCCATGTTGATTTGTTCATTTCTTTAATCAGATATCACGGTTAAATAAGTCCTGTAAATCAAATTACGAGTAAGCCGCTTACTGCACCAGTTAGTCTGAGTTGTAAGTAAGACTTTCCGTGTTTCAAAACTAAGTAATATGTTTCCAGTAACTTACTTCTCTTCTACTGGCATAGTAAAATATTTTATATGATCTGCAGCTAACTTTATATTATCGTATTTTTCTGTTTTTTATTAATTCAATCGAGCGCCTAAAATATTGAGACCGATTGAAGGCAGTGTGGAGCGAAAAATGGTAAGTAATACACAAAAATGGAAGATTATACCGAGCATAGTAGACTCTTACAAGCTACCTCTTCTATAATCTCAATCCCATTATCTTAAAATATTAAGTGTGGAGTCGTTTTTGTCAAACTTGTGGAAGACGCTGTGTACAGTCCCCAAAAACTGCAACACTATGTAACACTGCTGTATTTTTCTCTGAAGATCAACATTTCTATTCTCTGGAAGAAGCTTCTAATAAAGAGATATAATGTATTTCATGCGGATCCACGCTATCCCACTCTTCCTCGTGTTGTGTACGTACGTCTTCTAATGATTTGTAGATTTAGGTTTCCTTCACTGTATGAGTGTGGAGTGACTTTATTGTGTCTCTACGTAGCTTACCACAGATATTTTCTCAGAAACTAGCTTATAAAGTGAATGAATTAATCGTCTAGACTTTTCTTCTGCTTACGACATGCCTTGTTTTTACCGTGAAGATTATACATCCTCAAGAATTATGAGTCCGAGCTTTTGCCAACATCCAAATAATTACGGAGATTTCAGGATTTAGGTCTGTCAAGAAAAGTTACATTTCGATAATTTTGGTTGTAAGATGACACTTTAACATGTACACGATGAATTATCAAGTATTTGTCTGATCTACTGATCAAACTTCTCCTCTCTTGTCGTTCGTGTGTAGTGTTTCGTACTTCTATTTCATAAATTAATATGACATTGATCTTTTCAAGGCATGTTATCGAACAATATGATTGAACTTCAAGTATTATTAGTGTTCTAGGTATTGAATATATATGCATATAAAACTTCGGCAGAGCATAAAACTTGTGAATGAGTCCAAAAATGATCTAGACGTTGGCGATCAATGCCGCATTTATTAGATATAGTTTTTAACATCATCTGGAAACATATTACGTAACCAAATAAACGAATGCTTTAACGTACCGAAAATGGATGACTTGCCAATTTTGAGGTGTAATCAGTTTCTCTCGTGTTATTTGCTGTTCTCTCAATCCAACTCAATTTTCAATTATGTATGTTGAATGGTTCACATTATTGTCATTCACAGTATGTGTATCACAATAGATCATAGAAGCCGTACATAATACCCATTAAATTCGTTTATAATTGACAGAACTTTATCACTGAAGCACAGTTGTCAATTTCTGCATTAGGAGTTTGTCACTCTTCTGAGTAGTTCCGAACATATCATCGCCTAATTGCTTCATTGTTCTACTCATAATTCATGACGAAATGTTGTGTTCATTATGAAAAATTGGCATCTAAAACTTCATTTGTACATGCCAAAATTATCTGTAACAAAGCAGTGAGGTCAGTTTACATACATGTTTACGCTTTGCATAGCCGAGAAATTTCTCCTGCCGATATGTGAGGTATCTGTAAAGAAGGTTTAATGTGATAACTACATTCATTTATCATTATAATGTTTATATTGATGCAATGAAGGATATTGCATCTAGATCCGAAGAGGATCCCAAGGGAATGTGTAGAACTGTAGTAATGAATGACGATATACACCATTTCAGTGGTGAAACTTTTAACCTAGTCATGATCCTTTACAAAGAATTTTATATGGAGAGCAATGTCATACATATATTAGCATTATTTAGAATTTGTTATGTACTCTTTGTAATGATGCAGTGAAGCTCTGCGTCTCTAATCAGTGAACTATGTGTCTTGCCACTTTTACAAAATTGTAGCACTATAAAGAAACTGAATATTACCATTGATAATACTGTACGTGTGAAAATCTTCTTACCTTGTTCTTGTTTCTAATGAGACAATGTCCAATAAATCATCAGCCAAGGATACGAATAAGATAAACGTCAAACCACTTGGGTTAGTGAACGTGTACTAAATGAAGCCTCTACGAATAAATAAACTTTTTGTATACTTCTCACCATAAAATATGAAAAGAAGGATGACTGTCAACTCGGAAACTCTTTTATTTTTTCGTCGCAACAACAAATGAACCAAAAACACTTCTACCACGTATGAATAATTCGTTACAATGGCTATTAAGTTTAAAGCAGCTTATTATAGCCACAATCACATAGAAGCGTCTAAACACTTCCGAAGGTTACTAGACATTTTGGAACAGCAGTAAAACAGTCCGTTCATTAAACAGCTGGCGCAAGTCGAGATATAAGCCTAACGGACGAATGTATGAGCTGGCGAACTATTTGTGGACAGAGAGTAGACGCAGCTACCTCATCAAGAGAATACCGCATTTGAGTGAATGCTTGTCTGTAACACTTGATTACTATGACTGAAAAAACCTACGAGAAGTGAAGTTACTAGGTAAAAACTTTATCCAACTAAACCATTCATTGCAGAAAGATATTTAGAATTAGTGAAAAGGACAAAAATACCTTGTGTTTGGATTTCTCCTGGAAGTATATCGCAGGGTAAGGAAACGATAATAGATGAAAGGAACAAACAAAGAAGCCTTCCCACTGAAAATGTATCTTTTGCGTCTGCAAGTAAGCCACTATTTAAGTTAAATTGCAAACAAACAAAAACATCCACCGCTCATCTGGCGGGTCGAATAGCGCCATTAAAATAACAAACTTTTTTCGGTCAATAAGCTACCTTAAAAAAATTCAACAAATCAAATACGAAGTGCTCTTTTTCTCATGCAATGTCTCAAATGCTTACAAGGAGTCGAATTTGAACTGGTGAACTACTATAGTCATAAAAAGTAAGTTTGACCAATAAACATATATCAGAAGAACTCTGAACCTTGTAATCCCAAAATTTTAAGGAGACCACTGTATTTGAACAAGAATCGTGACAATGATACCGGTTTTCAAATACATATGGCAACATTTAATCTAAATAAAAACTTACACAAAAACCATAGCGATGAGAAGTGGGATAAGAAATATTTCTCCGCATGCTATGATTCCAAGACAATTTGCAGTGTGTTGTTGAGTAAGTGACGCCAGGCGAAGAGCAAAACTGGATTGGCCTTTACCAATTGCTGTGAGGAGTTTTACCTAAAAATACAAACCACTGATGAGCCTCTATAACTGAAGAACCAATGATTTAATAAACCAAATTGTAGCAGTAAGAAAATGCTATCCAAAAAGAAAAGTTCGAAAGCAGAAAAAAAGTTCTTTTAACTGAAAGAATAATCTCAATTGCTCGAGCCATACGTACTTATGTCGTTGGACTAATATGACGAATGGCAACGCCAACTATTAAAGATCAAGGATGCAGTCTTACACACCAAATTACTGAAGATTAGCTACGCGAGTATAGGATACATAAGAGCGATAGATATCAAAAGCACAATAAGTATACCATTAGCCTCATAGTCAGACCACTTAACAAAGGTTCCAAGAAATTATGATGATCAGCAAATCATTAGCATGACAAGAATACATACGAGTGCTAAGTGAAATTTATTGTATGAGCTCTACTCTGATGACCAATAATTAGTATAAGTGATACTTTGTGAACGAAGACCCTTGAATATTCTTCTAGTCTTCATTTGGATATCCGGAAATTCTAGATAATAATTGCGCTAATAAATTTACAACAGCTTTGCCTCAAACGCGTGTATTCCATGCTTTGAGAAAATAATAGTAGAATAAAGAAAATGAAAATGCTTTGAGAAAATAATAATAGAATAATACCCAACATATCCCAAGCATTTCACTTTGATAGCAG
>KN716427.1:45095-59351 GCA_000816705.1 Dictyocaulus viviparus | reverse complement strand
GCGTGTATTCCATGCTTTGAGAAAATAATAGTAGAATAAAGAAAATGAAAATGCTTTGAGAAAATAATAATAGAATAATACCCAACATATCCCAAGCATTTCACTTTGATAGCAGGCAAGATGATGAATATTCAAAAAGGTTGTATACTATGCTCATATATAGGAGGCATTGGGAAAGATTCTTCCCAGCATCAAAAGTGGCTCAGTAAATTTTAATCTAGATTGATGGATGGGTTTATTAAAATCACTTTTGAAGCTGTCTGTCACTTAATAAACTCTTTAATCCTTAAAATTAACTTTCCACATTTCAAAAAAGAAAGGTCCCAACAATCAAAAATATTAGGCATAGTATAAGAAAGTGTAGAACTCACCACTTGTGAAGCAGCATGAAGTGCAGCAAAAAAAGTAATTGGAAGGAGAGTCATAGTTACTGGAGCAGATATTAGAAAGAGAATAGAGTAAAATAAATAGTGACAACTATCCTCCAGAAGTAGACGAGAGAGAAAATCTCGTGAGAATGAAACTAATCCTACTCGCTGTTGCATACGAAGAGCATTTGTGGCAGCCGCTGCAAAAAAAATGTGAAGTATTATAAACAATAAAAAAATTATTAAATGGCTAACCGGCTGCAAAAGTCTTGTAATAAGCAGAGTCAACCGCCACCGGAGATAAAAATGGAAACAGGTAACACAAAGCAAAAAACAATGTCATCAATCGTGTGATCAGAAGGCAGCACTCCATGGTATTTTCCGAAATATATTGCTAAAGTTCAAGTTGAGCTAAATTGTTGTTGAGGCGTATGAAAACATAGATATTTCTGCAAGTACAATGAATCTTTCATAACAAAACTCTACAGTGTTTCTGGTAATTTATTGTGGTATTTTTTCATGACTGATGGCGACTTTTAAGCATAAAATTCCATTCAGATAACTTCAACGCCGTCACATCAAAAAACAGAATTGTTCAAAATGTTGAAAAGAAATCTCACCGAAATTGTTACAAAATTTTGCCCTCTTCCATTTGATTGCGCTCTAGATGTGCCAGCTGATGTTGAAGGATTATATGGTTCCGAAGACTCTTCTCGAATTTCGACCATTCTTTCTAGACAAAGGAACAATCAATAAAAATGTTCAAGCAGCAATTTTCTTCCGTTGGTCTTTCATGGAGACAAATAGTCAATGCGAAATACTCTAATATGCATTCAAGATGAACTGTTATTAGAGGGCAGAATTTTCCCAAAAACAAATGACCTATCTAGATAGCTGAAACAGACGGCTTTAATCTAACATCTGTGTGCTTGAAATTGGTTTGATTAATTCAACGGTAAAATGAAAAGTAATAAACAAACAAAACTAGATGGAAATGCTGGATTAATGGACATTAATTGTTCTCAAATTGTCCTAAAATAAACTAAATTGGTCTACTATACTTTATAAACAACATTGATTTCTATATGTATAAACAACTTCATGTCAAGAAAGCGGCAATCAAACATGGAATTGGAGATAAGATAAAAAGATTTCTCATCTGTATCTGTTACAATAACAAATCGTGAGAGCATAAAGTGGAACACACTTAAACTTAAATGCTAAATCGAAAAACCTCTAAATCAGAACTTAAGCAAAGTTTGTCATCAATGTTGAAGTGCTATTTGCATCAGCACTTCTTCAGCACACATCAATGCAAAGAACAATTCGATGAATTGAATTACATAGAAACGAACTCAAAAACCACCCTATGCATTGCAAACTGAGATAGTGGACAAACATAGCGAAGTTACAAAATCAAGTATATCCATAACTAACACAAAAGGTAACACAATACCTAACTAATTAAAGAACATAGAAAACATGTTAACATAAAACGTGGAAAATGATTTTGAAAATCTATCATACAATAAAAGAATTGATACTGATAGCTACGAATAAGATAGAGGAAAATTCTCCGAAGCACAAATTGTATATTATTTAACCTCATTGTATAAACAAACTCGACTAAAAACTATTCAACCTCAGTTCGACATTTTTCATAGCGATAAGCAAGTTGTATTGTTTTCAGTTAGAGCACGTTAGGTAATAATTATCAATGCACTGATTTCTTTGCCTAGGTCGTTGTTAAGACAACAATATTGATTTTAGTATTTATGTGGTATTGTAAGAGCACAAGACTATCGACTTTTATACCATCGAACATTCATATGATTGAATATCTTGACCGTAACCTTGTTTAGCAATACTCAGGGTTGGTAAACAATGTTTTATTGAAAACACAATACAACAAAGACACGGGCTAACGTTTAGGCAAGAGCCTAGGAAGTCTATATCAATTATGCGATCCATTCAATCAAACATTATCGCTGAATATATTCAAATGATTTATATTTAGGATGAGTATTCAAATATCAAATATATATATTCAAAATTCACTTCTGCAAACTTATTACCATTCAACATTATTGAAGGATTGTATGCTTATTAATCGTTCGCTGCTCATTTGTTGTCTTCAACTCCTTTTATTAGACATGTGCACTATGGTCACTTAATAATAGTATTTAAAATATGAAGTATTTTCTATGTCGTGATTATACGCTCTTTCAATGCGAAATGATGACATCCATACTTTATTTGGACTTATGCCTCAAGCTTCACGGTGTTCTTATGTTATAATTGCGACTCATTTCAAAATTCAATAATAACCTCATGAATAGTGCATTTGAATGTTTATATTGAGAGATAATTTGTTCAGAATGGATGAGTTACATGTTGTGGTACACAATCGGATGGATCACTCCAAGAAGTCACTATGTATACCATTCAGTTCTAACGACACAGTGAAGAGTATCGAGGAGAAAATTAGCGAGAAAGTCGGAGTGCCTCGAAATATGCTAAGGGTACGTCATATGCTCCGGAGCTCCTGGATGAATTACTTTAGAAAGTCGCTATACATATGTAGATTGCAAGACTGTTTTTCTTCCTCTTTGCAAGTTGTTAGATATCATCCGTATCTAGTAGTTTTTGAGATAATGAAACTAAGTTTCTATGTTCATTTACAAGACGAAATAATGTCGGTGTCGAACGTCTTTTTTTCGTAATACATTCATGTTCTTCATTTTGAAGAAAGCTGTCGTAAGAAAGAACAACTGAAAATACTGTAGTTCGATTCTTCATTCTTGTGTATGTCTAACATATTTAATAATGGTTTTTTTATTACAGGTGAGTTTCTGTGGTCGGGCCTTGGAAGAAACGACATTCCTACAAGAGCTTCATCTAGGACCGACAACGTGAGAGTCAGGAAAACTGTACCTTTTCTCACTAAAAATTTCACTTTAACATTAGTTTTCTCACAAAGTAATTCTAGGGAATTGCTTTCACATATATTTTCGTTTTAAGTGCATATGTATGTTATTAGCTCTTTTAAGATCACTTATTGCTTTTATTGGAAATCGAGCACATCTTGTTAAATCCAATCAAGCGTCGAGTACAGGTTTTACTGAACCAGATCGCAGCACTCCAGATATTGGGTCTTTTTACGTATGGTGCAAGAAATGTGAAGATATCAAAAGAGCTAAACTGCGAGTGTATTGCGACAAATGTTTATCATCAGCTGTACTTGTAACTAAAGAACCATCATGTTGGAAAGATGTCACTAGGAGGTAATGGATTTAGTGGTCAGCGATTTAGTAGTCTTGAATATATAGACTGTCACACAAATGTTTAAGCCGCCAAGTCGCTGTGAATTGTGCCGATTGCGATGAATTGTCATATGCTCTATTCCAATTCAAATGCACTTCCTGTAATGAGGTTAGTATCTTATGTTGTGACAAATGACGATTTTCAAAAGAGAGAGGAAACTTTTGAATACTAATATTGGTATCGATCCACATCCTTTTTCCATTAATATTCTACTGCTTCAGATCGGAGCCGTCTTGTCGCAAGTGCGTGGTAATTGGGAGCATGCACAATGTAATATATGTATAGATGAACACACTACTTATCTGTTCGATTTCGGGTGTCACCATTTGATTTGTCGTCAGTGTTTCGAGGAATGCTTGCTCGTTGCCTTGAAAGATGCTCGGTTCACTTTTCGTCCATCGGTTGGCTTTACAATCTCCTGCCCCTATCCAGGTTGTGAAAGTGCGTTTCATTGAGCGGAGTTCTTAAATCGATGTCTGAATTGTTTCTTCTCAAGTTTTCATATTAAATACTTTTTAAATATAACGTCTAGTTTTGACCATGTTAAATTGAGGTCTTCTAGTTTGAAATCTAAATTTCATTCATTGTATTCCTGTTTTTGAGTCTAAATCGAAGGAAGTGGTTCTTAATTATTGAATCTAGCTACATGATCGTGCAAGCAAATTTGTACTAGGACTTTGGAATGAAAGAGTGAAGACCGTGGTCATTTGGTAATTCTTTATAGGATATGTAACTGATGTCCATCATTTCCGAGTTATAGGTGAAGAAAGATATCAAGCATATCAAAGATTGGCTACAGAGAAGTCCATCGTAGTAGATGAACAGGGTTGGATCATACGTTAATAAACTTGTGATTAGGAGCGTATTTTCAAATTTTTCAGGGGTATTTTGTCCTTACGCAGACTGTGGTTCATCTTTCTTCTGGGAAAATGAAGACGACGACGGGAAAGTATCATGCCCAGAATGCTTGCGACTCTTTTGCCGGTAATACTCTAAGACCATTATAATTGAATCCAGTGTCTCATAAATTAGATATCTTACAATCCTACGTTGTCATTATTATAAATCTTTGATAATATTTCTCATGTTTCTGACTATGAAGACAAACTATTACAGATTGTGCAGATCTGCTGTTTGTATCTGCGACACTGAAGATCCGACAAAATTGACAATACAGGCAACAACAAAGTACGTGATTACGTAGTATTTTAACTAAATTATATCACCTGTTAATTGGTAAATGATCAGCCGGAAAATTATACAATTAGACTTTTGCTCAGAACTCCACTACTATTCAGTTCTTGAAACCTGAGATCTCACCAAGTAGTCGAGACATGTGCACTGCCTCATGACTACAGCACTTTCATTCAAGGAAATGTCCAGGATGTGGTGTAAATACAGAGCGCAGCGAAGGCTGTACCCACATGCACTGCGTAGTTTGCAAAATGGATTGGTGTTTTGTTTGCGTGACACAATGGACAGAAGAATGCCAATGGAATCACTGGTTTGCATGAACAGGATATTTCGCGTAGATATTCGACATTACTATTTCGTAGTTGCACTCAGGAATACCTAGCTAGCTAGGACCTCAAGCCTCAAGGAATAGACTGTATACGGTTTTGTATTATGCTCATAAGTGAAAATTGTTGTAAGAAGCTTGTATAGTTCCACATCTGTTGTGCCTTAAATAACATAACAAAGTCCGAACATTATAAACTGATTCCACTTTTGAACAAGTTACAACCAATAACTAGTAGATGTAAGTATTGTAGTGTCTTTATTTTTAACAATAACAACAAATACCAAACACCTAACAAAACGGTGTATAACACCTCAGGAGTGCAGCCTATTCCAAAAACAAAATCCTCAGATACGGTATGCTCTGGAACTATTTAGTTGGTCTGCTTTGCAACACCTTCTAGTCTTAACTTTTTCTTCTTTAACTTCGCAGATTCCATCCTATCCTTCTTCATTTTCTGACGAATACTATGATACACCCGCTTGTACTTCTTCTTCATCATCATTTCCCGCATCTTCAATTGCGAATGCTAGAAATATTGACATAGCTTTCAGTTTATCTAGTCGAATGCAATTATCAAACAAAGAAGTTGAAGAAGGAATTAGTTCTACGTCACTGCAATAAATGATCTCACTGACCTGCTCATTTATTTCCTGTTGTCTGTTAGTTCTATGCATTTTACCTAATGTAGCTTTCATACCCTTAGACTCGGGTTCAATCCTTTTCGTATTCTTAGACTTAGATTTCACTGGCTTCACTGACTCAGTAGGCAGAAGATCACTCACATCTGCATTCATATTTGATTTTAAACTTACAAACTGCACTAACAAGTTTAAAAACATATTGAATAGCAAAAAACGAAGAATAAATATTGAGAACCTTGTCCAAGATTTCTTAATTCTTCAATTCTTTCCAAAGGCACATAATCTCCGCATTTATGCTTCGCAAACGGAGAGAAGTGTGGCGGAAGTTTAGCGCCAGGCATATACCTAATATTAGGCACATATAATATTTGATAGCATAATATTTAATTATGTAATTGAACATACTTTTCTGTGGGCAATTTCCGACGTGCGTTTAAACAGTCAAACACCCATTGAGGTTGAATGTAGCGCCTACAATAAGATGTATTGAAAATAACAGTTCAAAACCGGAAATTGGGATTTGCGATGATGTGGAGCACAGTTTGCAACTCATTGACAGCAATTGCCTAGTAGTGTGAAGAAAGAGTCGAGTACCGATTGACATCAAATTTTGACATGGGACGGTCAACAACTTGATGTGTTATGGAGCTGCTTGATTCTTTTAAATCAGCTGGACTACCGTCCCACCCTACAATTAACAGAATCCATCAATAAAAATTACATTAAATAATATAACTTTAGCGCACCAACAACACCACCGCAACATCTAATTATCATTGTCAAAGCTTCCCGTGGAGTTTCACGATTAAGGAAAAAGACGAGTCCCTTGAAAAGCGTCCTAAGAAAACACATGTAAAAATGAAACAACAGCGCTGACAAAACATGGAAGTATTTACTTAATCATATTTGCTTCTTTCATCTTCTCTGCTAGAATGTTATCATCATCTCCAAACATTTCCACATCTACCTGGAAAAAACTGAAATGACAAGCTGCAAAATCTAAAGATAGTGTCAAATGTTTCCAACCTCATTTTCATTTTCTGCACCATTTCGCTTTGCCAGAGGTCGAGCTAGGCTATATACCTTTTCCATATGTTCTTCATCGTCAATATCTTAACCGAAACAATGAAATACGTATAAACCGTATGAAAATGATTATAACGTAAATAACACCTACTTTAATAAGTGCAACAATACAGAATATTTGAAAAATAATACAATTCAAACCATTTGTAATAAGTTTTTGGCCGGTTTGAATTTGAGGAGGATAATAAAGGCCGATCATTTGATATAGCCGGAAGTTAACAAAGCCTAACATAGTAACGTAGAACTCAGCAAAGGTGACCTAAATATTACAGTAGGATTCCAAATAATAATGAATCAGCAGTTACTTCTGAAAATTGTGACTAACCATAACAGTGAAATCAACATCAGTTATATGTGGGAGACCACGTTCATGAGGAACAATCCACGTAACTCTCTCGCCGCAAATTTCAGCTTGATAATATATTCCCTAAAGTGCAAGTTCTCAAAGATAGAGAAATCTTCTAATTACATAGTGATGGAGATAATAAGAACTAAAACAATAGTGGTTATCAAAAGATAGAAGCTGCCTCAGTGTTTAAATAAAGGGTCAACAATGAAAAGAAAAGACTTAAAGACGTCCAGTATGTCTATAGCGTTCGATAAACTAAACCTAGATTTTTCACTTAACATAGTGCAATAAATTTACTTGATGGGACCTGATACTTGACGAAGATTACTGCATTATCTCAAGCAAAAATGCGTCCACAGGATTGAATTGTCCAAGCTCACCTTGATGGAGATAAATGTGTTCCGAAGTGCATGTGCTTCAATAATGTAATGCATAAATTCAGCAGTTAGACGTCGAGAAGCATTAATTAAGCCTTCCTTAAGAACTCGTGTATGTGGTAGAGTTGCGAACATGAAGCACAGGCATAATGCATCGTCAAGATCACGAATAGCGGAACCAAAAGTAGGATACCTGCAAAACCCTCCTTGCCTTAACTTAAAAGGTTGTCTGAGTATAACTCCACTTTGAAATAAATATGTGAAAATACCGTGTACCTTTCCTTAACTATACGATCCAAACTATATTCTGGTTTATTTGCATAAAGCTTCCTCACTTTTTCCTTTTCTTTCTTTGCTTTGTAGTGATTCAACCTTCTTAGAAAAATCTGAACTCTGCACTTACAGCTTTCGATGGGAAAATGAATAAATCATCATCACTAATCCTTGGAGTAACACGTACCTTATACTCCCTAAACTTGCTAATAATTGGTTCATGGGACAAAAAATTTATATCCTTTCGATAATACCAAACTCTATTCTCAGTCGAGCCTTTGTTAACCTTTTTCTTGTGCGCGGGTTCATGAGGATATATACCCTGTACATACATGAGATACAATCACACATTGTTTTTGGATGTATATTGTCGAATTAGTTATTACTGCTCCAGAACAGAAAATATTATGAAAGAAAAACGTAGACAACACTAATACCTTGAGTATGCAAAGACGTCTAAAATCTTTCAATGATAACTGAAGTTTCTTCAAAGCCGCTTGCCGTGATATATAGTTCACCGCGGCTCCAGCTTCATACTAAAACTATATTTAAAGTCGGATTGAAACAATAATGAAGCTGTATTAAAATCTATTTTCAAGTTGAACTTGCCTTAGGCTTTACTCTGACTTTCATTTCAAATCTGAAAAACGATACATCCAACTGAAAACTTCCAAATGTGTTCGAAAATGTTAGCCCTACTCAACAATAGTGTAAATTAAGCCCGTTGTCGTTTAACTAATGGAAAATCCTTGTTACATAAAAACTCTGTTCCCACAGAATGATAGAATAGATAGTAGAGAGATTACAATCATTTCAAGACCACGCTGTATCCCTGAATTACACTTACCGTGCTCATCAACTTCATCAAACATGTAGATATGCAGTTTAAATGGAGCAAGTTTACCGTTTAGAATGTGACTTATGTCCTGTTATATCTGCACTTTCGTGAATGAGATATGTCAATTCCGATTCGTATAGGAAAAATTTTTGATACTCTACTGTTTAGAGTCAAAATACGCTCCTAGACTAACAATCAACAGTTTCTTTCAGTGATTCTTTTTCATTCTAGCTTGAGAATTTGTCTGTACAATTTTCGTATTTTGTTAAGAGAAGCCAACAGGAAGTCCAGCATGAAGCTGGTTGAATCTAGTGGGACGGTTAAATTTCCTCAAAATGTGACTTTCACTGTAAGAAAACGAGTTGTCAACGTTATGGGACCTCGTGGAACTCTTAAACGGGATTTTCGCCATCTTCATATGGAGGTAAATTTAGTTCGATGTAATGTTTTGAAATGCCTAGTAGCTGGATTGGTAGGAATCACTTATATTTTTTGTTTTGAGTCTTCCATTTGGAATTAATTCAAATGTATAATTTGAGTAGTATACAACAATATGTATGCATATTTATTGTTTTGAATACTTACTTTTTTCGTGTAACATGGTTACGGCCTCCTCTCATGAAGTTTTTTTGGTATCTCGTCATGTCGTTCTATATGTTATTTCTTTTTGGTTAAAACTCGAAACTTTTTATTTCATAATATCAACTTCATGTAGTAGTTTCATTGACACTGTTTTTTAAATTTCTGCTCAACAGTAGTAATTTGAACACAAAAATTTTACTACAATTTATATATATTTTCCAACTATCATAATTATGTCATGATTTGATTTGCAAGGATATTAGAATATCGAATTGAGCTGAGTTGGAACCCCGCTCAGAACCTCAGGCGGCGGGATTTGAACCCGAAATTAGATATATCCGATCTGAAAAATTTTATATGCAAGTAAAATTGTACGTTTGGATGATGTTTTATTTTGTATGTTTTCCTTAGATGGAGCGTGTGGGGAAGCGTCGATTGCGTGTTCGCAAATGGTTTGGTGTGCGAAAAGAAATAGCAGCGATTCGCACGGTATGCTCACACATTGAAAATATGATCAAGGGTGTTACGAAAGGGTACCGGTATAAGATGCGTTCAGTGTACGCTCACTTCCCAATCAATGTTACCCTTCAGGATTCAGGAAGGACCGTCGAGGTCGGTATGATGTATCCTTCGTCATCTATCACTTTACCAAGTATTATGTTAGTCAAGATTTCTTATAACGATCTCATTGCTAAAGTTTGTTACACAATCGAAATTTACGGAGTTTTTTGTGAACAACATTTTGTGCCATGTACGGCAGCTTGTAAACCATGTATTTCGTTTAAGTTCGAATTCTAGCTTTTGGTTTTTATGCAGAACAACTCAACAACAACTTTTTGTAAAAGTCAGCATAGTTACGAAGTTTGCGAAAATGCTATTAATATATTTCCAGATTCGAAACTTCCTTGGCGAGAAGATTGTTCGTCGTGTACCTCTTCCTGAAGGAGTAACTGCCGCTTTATCCACTTCCCAAAAAGATGAGCTTATCATTGATGGAAATGATATCCAATTGGTATCACAAGCTGGTATGTTTATTAGATATTGGTTAGTTTGACGTTTCTGTAAATATAATATTTAGCCGCTCGTATACAACAGTCAACATCTGTTAAAGAGAAAGACATTCGTAAGTTCCTTGATGGCATCTATGTATCCGAGAAGACGGTCATTGAAGGATAACTTGTTATTGCTTTGTTTTTGATAAATTGTTATTTAATATGTGCCTACCTATATCTGTATATTTGTAATCTATCAGCCTTTGTCATTAGAAATACCCTGTTGCTTACGTCTTAAGGACTGTAGCACATGTTATATCGTAGTCATTTTCCATTGAGTGTGCCAAGTAATTAAGTATCTCATTTCCTAGGTGGAAAAGAAATGTGGTGTTGTCATCTAAATCGATTATGCTTAACAAAATGTGGTATACACTATTTGGTATGCTTGAACCTATTGCATTTATTGGAAGATGACGGTCAACGAACTTCATAGCGCTTCATATTGAGTTCTTTTAAGAAAGCATCTATAATTCAACTTCCGAAGATCTTTTTTCGCAACAACCTTTGTTAACATGTTACAAAATCGAGCACTAAAATAATTTGTCTCAGAGTTCTCTGCTACAAAAACAGAACATGCATAGCATTGAGCAGTTTGATCCAACTAAACATCATGCTTCGACTTGTATTTGGTTTTTTGGAAATATATTTTTATAAGTTGAGTGTCTGAGCATGTTAATGCTCGTTAATATTTGTAGCTCACAAAATGTGCTTACATTGAACAAAATCGCTTTTTTTTGTAAATTGAATGAACGTAATTATTAAGTCTCCCAAAATCCAGATGATGTTGCTGGTTATGCGGCTCACCGTCAGCTGCTTCCTATGCCTGTGAGCACTCTGAGCTTTCAAATAGATTTGAGGGGTTGTTGGACAAACGGTAAAGAGTAACGTACTCATTCCATATCAACTCATTGTTCAGCGGGTTGTTCATCATTACGGAAAACGACTTGTCATTAGATCATCGAAAAATTATTTATTTAGCTGTTATTACACTTGGTGGAGATTAAGTTCAGATTACATTATGCTTACAACCATGATGCAAAACTATGTGAAAATTTAAATAAAGTCTAACTGAACAGAGATGCAGTACATCCGGTGATATTGGGTTTCACATCGAGATCTAAGCTTGCCGTGGTATTATCGATTGGATGGCTTGAGTTATGTCTTGGCTTCCTCTTCCTTTTCATAATTTCGTCCTTACGAAGAGTTACCGGTCGCTTGCAATTATTCTTGCGGAAGTAAAGGTTGCAAGCACTGGAAAAGAAAGTTTTGTTTATATATGTATGTATGTGATGAAAATCTAGGGGTGTACCAAAGAAAATTTGCATTAATCTCAGCTAACGACTAACTTGCACTCAATTTCTCCAAGATGATTTCGACGCCACAGTGATGTTGTACGAGTTTGACATGTGCTACAAACTGAGTTGATATGACATGGTACAGCCTAAAGATTAAAAGCAATTATCAATTATTCATGAAACGTCATAGTTTTGAAAGAATGAAAATGTACTAACCGTGATGCGTTTTTTCTTCTGTTGTAGCAACTTGCGAATAGTAGGTGTTGGATCAGAAGTTGATGTTGAACAAGATTGACGTAGATTTGGTAACGATGATGCAACTATTGATGCTGTTACAGGAAGCATACCTGGTGGAGTGTCTGGAGGTGTTGTAAAAAAGTACTGAGCGGAATATGGCTCCAATGCCTGAAACTCATCTATTGATGTAGTGAATAAAGTTAAAGAAATTCAATATACATCTTCATCACATATGCTCATCAACAATATCGAATAGCTTTTGAAAAATTTAACAAAAAAAAACTTGTTGTGACGTCATTGTCATATTGATGTTAATATCAAAGTTGGCTGTCACCTGAAATTTCGTGAGATTTATTGCAGTTGTCATACTCTCAGCTGCAGTATATGCAGCAGTATAATCATTTAGAGTTGGAAGTTGAGTGGCTAGAGAGAATTCCTCAAAGTGAAGAGGAGTTACGGAACCCGGTGGTGGAGTATCGGCGTTCGTTGTCGGTGTTTGACTTGTTGTACTAAAAAACGTGTTTCCACAAGAAGTTTCATAATTAAGAAAAAAGAAAAAAAACGACGAAAATCATTTGCATCGATTGATTTCACTGCTCCCAGAAGCTAATCAATTCTATGTTATAAGCATGATTCCTATTCATAATACTCTTATTTTATTCAACTAATGTTATTACGGTTTTCTAAAATTTAAATATTTCATTTTTTGAGTTCGGTTCTATTTTTCTAGTTTAAGCTTACAGCTTCTCTTATCTCTCTATTTGCATAGATCATTAAGGATTCAATGGACATTGAGCATGTAGATATAAGACAGTTAGTGTTTTGAGTTTTGCTTAGCAAACATGTATTTATAGAATACTGAACGATAATGAGGACACATGAGGACACGATCTCATACTCATAATACATGCTGAGGTCAATAGACAGCAGCTGATCCTGAATTCGTACCTTGGTTCAAAGAATTCGCTTCTAAACATTTGTTGTTGTTGATTTGATTTAAAGTCGTCGTCGTAAGAAGCTTGCAGTGTCATCGATGGCGATGAAACAAAAAAAGCTGTCGTATCTGAAATGAAAACACTTCACATTCATTTATATATAATGACGTTCGTTTAATGCCAACTAATCCACGATTTCTATCATTTATATTTTAACTTGAAAATGATAAATTTCATGTTCGTACAAGTTTTATGAGGTAAACTGAGGACGATTGCTTATTTATTTTTTGCTATCGAAAAACTTATAGAGGATAAAGTACTGTTGAATGATATGTGTTCGCCGAAGAAATCAGGATTTTCCTCAAATGTTTGCATTAGTAAATCCATTTCAGTGTCAGAATGTCGGAAATGAGTGCCATCTGGAAATGACGATTCAGTTAATGTTAAGAAAAAAAAAAATAGTGCACATTTATGTCATATTTAATCTCACTTTCCTCATTAATGCATGAAAGCTTAAAACATGATTTGCACTGAATTTGGATATTTGAGTGATAGCGTTTTTTTTTTTCTGTTTGTCTTTATATACTGTGATTTGATATGAGTTGAGTGTTAATTCAGGAATGATCCTCATTATTGAAAACCAAATATCTATGAAATATGTCAGTTACCAGGTTGATCATATTGTTGTTGTTGTTGTTGTTGTTGTTGTTGTTGATGATGATGATGATGAAAGTTGTTGTTAAAATTGAATGTGTTATCGCACATCGTATCTGAATACGAACGATAAAAAAAAAAACAACAATAACAAATTAATCAACAACGAATGATAGCTAGTGATAAAAGTCTCTGTGTAGCATTAGAGAGAGAGAATCTTCAAAAAATGAGTGAGTAACACGATTAGATAATGTGTACTCACGACGACCTTTACCGTAGGCCTTACCGTATGAAGACCTGATTAGATAGCAAATATTCATGATACTAAACAGACATGTATATTTCGTTATCTATATTTACCTGGAACGATGACTGTAGTTGAACAACATGCTTCTGGATAATAATGGTAAGTGTAAAGCGAATCTCGAAACATTCAAATTGTTCGTGGATAAGCTTGATGTGAACGATCTGATAACGAAAAATACTACTCTTTATCCAGAATGTCTTATATGATGAATTTGAAAAAGAAAAGAAGAAAACAAAACAATCAAAATTCAAACTCAAAACAGAACTCAGAGTCAATCGATATTCATTTGAAACTAATCAATCGTTGTAAGAAAGTACTGTATATGTATGGGAAGGTATATCGAATCGAAAGTGATAAGCATTGCTATTTTTTTTTCTCGAAGGCTTATGAAATGACGTAATTATTTAAGGATACAT
>KN716426.1:131779-154403 GCA_000816705.1 Dictyocaulus viviparus | reverse complement strand
TTTTTTTGGCGAAGACGCACAGCTTTGCTAGTTTTGAAAAGAACTGAAATTTTAGATTCCCAAAAATTTCTAAAAGCAGTATGTGGAACTTTGGGCCAACCTATGAGGGGGAACTGGCGTTAGTTAATCCTACGGTGTTCTGGTCCGATTCTCCTGGTTAGAATGTTGCATTATTTTTTGCTGCGAGGTAGCAAATCGGATTCTTGTAGCAACCATTTTCTGAAAGCACTAAGCGCTCGATGCTGGGGTTATGGATTACGATTTTTTTCGTAGATGGTGATCCTTCAACATGGATATTTTCAAGGACCTCAGCATCTATTCACATCTATCTTCTTTCATTTATTGTCCTTCTACAAAGCATATCAAGCTCGAACGCTAGTTAGTATTTGCAGACGGCACTGCCTTACCTCATGCTGTTGTGTGAGCCGACATCGTCTTTTTAAAATTTCCATATTTCTGACGGCATTTTAATAAGTGGTTTTGTGCGACATAATCTCGATCTACCACCTTGAGTAACGTCATTTAGCTCAGCGAAGTAAAGAGGGGCAATGATTGGGGAAAAACACTTGGTAAAATAAGTTGACATTATCAAAGTCAAGATCTTTAAGAGTTTATTCCTTAAGATTTGGTGGAATGCTAGAAAAGATTGTATCATGCCTGAACTTATAAAGCCTTTCACTTTTAGATTGTGTTGCTCGGTTATAGTATTGGAACAGCGCCCGTTGCAGATCTAGCAGCCAGTCAACCTGAAGGTCTCGTCGGAGTTGTGCTAGTTGCTCCGTTCACAAGCGGACTTCGTTTGGTTGAAGCTCAGCCAAAAAAACCTAATACAAGCATACTCGACCGGTTCAATACGTAAGTGTTGATTGCATCATTAATATTTGCAGAGCTTTTTCGACTACGGAAAGATGACTATGTAAATTTATTAGTTGATTGATTCTCTGTTTCTTTAATGCATGGCATTATCATGGCAGTCGATTGAATTTCCCTTCTACTCTGCACTAAGTTAGTCACTATATTTCTTTTGCTTGATAGATTCGCAAAGAATCACAATCTTCATCTAGGATCTTTGTGTGCAATTTAAAGAATTAGGGTAATGGTTTTTTAGTGCGTTTGATTTTCTCTAATCCTTGAATCCTGTAGCATAAAATCCTCCTTTCATTATGATGGAGTGATTCACAAAAATTCTCCTTGTTTCTAAGTGTGCTACTTCCTGCTTAAGTCTTTTGTGTTATGTGTAGTAGTTTACTTTTCTTTTAGATCAGCTATAAGAATCGGGTACGTTGCGTGTGACAACACAGTGTTTTCAAGTTGTATTGCTTTGCCTTGCAGTGTATTCAGCTGGTAGTTTATTTTTGAAGTGTCCACGACAATTTTGTAACGATTCACATTTCCAAGTTTTCTGGTAGACCGAAAAGCTTAACAATGGATCGTTTTCTGTCTCTGTTTCTGTTTTCTAAATAAATTTATGTTTTCGACTTTTCTATGGTCAAGTCTTATTAACGAAACTGAAGTACTCATAGGGCGATTAGAAGTCTCCTCCAATAAATTTACTTCGATTCACTCTCGGATAAACTGGAAAGCTACCTATAAGATAACATTATGTTTGCCTTTATGGAGCAGCTCTTCAAAGTAGCCGTCTGAACAATAACAACAAGCAGTAAATCTACTCAGTATTCTACGAAATTCGAAGGAATACTCGGTGCGGCATCGTTGAGGGAGTACCAAGACGGAAAGACACAAAGCAATAAGCGCTTACGACACTAGTGAGAAAATGTTTCTCCAGACACGCTACGAAAAAAGTGGCAGTGAAGTAGGTGTGTTCTTTAATTCGAACTTGGTCATTAACATCAATTCATTTGAAGAACTAAGGACAGAAATCAGACTTTACAATAGAAAATACCTGGTTCAATACGGGCTTTGGTAAACCTCGTTTATTCTGCCACATGAGATTACAATAAACATGAAATATGAACATTTTATGTGGAATCATGGGAGTTTCACTGAGTAAATGATGCTTATGATTTAAAAACTATCATTAGCCGTAGACGAATGCATGAAAAAACCTTAGAATTTCACCGAAGGATTCCAATTTACTCAATAGGAAGAGCGAATGTCACAGTGTGTTGCAACGAATAGGATAGGTAAGATAAGATGATCAAGATCAATCAGCGTTGATCAGTTCTAGCTACGCCTAGAGATTCGTGTTCAACGTGTTGTCAAGATTATTGAATGCGAGCGTAGTCTATACAGTAACTTTACTTGACCACTCTTTACCGAGTCAGTCATCTTAACCAGGTCTCTCTTGCACCAATTTACCGACCTCGAAGCGATGGCCAGCTTGGTAAGCCTGGGGGATGGCTGCGAACTGATTCTGCGTGTCACTGTGATAACTCCGTCACTGCGTTCCCAACGAACAGTATGGTTGAATGTGATTTACAATTTCAAAACACTTGATCTACACGATGGACGTGGGAGATATCAAATAAAAAGTAGCAAAACGAAGTAGACAACGTCAAATCGAATGGGTTTATTGAATAGGTCTAATGGATGTCAAGAATTTTCCACAGCTCTACATGAAAACAAGTCATCGCCTTTTTTGCTCCACGTTTTCCTTCAAGCACAAAAGTGAGTAAGCTGTATTTTTTAAAAAGCGAACCCGTAAAACTAAAACAGATTGCGATTTATATAATCCCTTAGTTAACTTTCGGGAATATGCGAACAATGTCAATATTAACGAGGATTGTGATCGGTCAATCTAGTACCTTTGTAAAAACGTAAAAAATTCCATGTCTGAAAATAACTAGGAGTCTCCTTTCTACAATTTATGATCTCATGCGCCAACGTTGATCAGCTAACGCCATTTGCCATCACCAATCAAGCTGTCCGAACACGCGATATGCTGCAGAAAACCAATAAAAGACCTCAAGAAAAGAAGTAATGAATCAAGCAACTGAAGTTGATAAGAGCAGTGATTCAGCCGCCAATGCTTTACTAATCATGAGGCCGGAATGAAAGTTTTTCTTTGCTAAGATGAGACATTTACTACTTCCAGACAAGTGATGAAAAAATTCATATACGACTGCAGCTCGGTTTTTTTTTCAACAACTACAATCGTATATTTCCACATCAAATTTCCACATTGTTTCGAAAATCTTCCATCCCGGAATCTGACATACAATTTCACGGTAAATACACATCGGACAGGAGTAGGTTAAAACATCTGAGAAAGCTTATTCTCCTCTAAATTTACCGCCGATTCTCACTAAAACACTGGCTGAACCCTACACATGTCACTTGTCATAGTAACGCAAAGCCTAAATACATCGACAAACCAGCTGGACCGTGGTGTTGCAGAAACAGGAAATCTTTACAACTTTTGCAATTATTGTGAGCATTTCTTGCCGTACTGGTAGACTTAATGCCATGTTCTGCTCTCCACATCATAACGAACTCAGTCTTCTAGGACATATGATACATTATTGATAAAAAATATATTAAACTAAATCTCAACGATCACATTGGTAGTGCATTTGATACCACATCAAACCAAGCAACTGTAGATGCAAGTTGGAGTACCGCCTGAAGTTCCAATATCCAGAGTTTCAATTTCATTCGAGATCACTCAATATCACCAATTAATGTAACAAAACCATTGTAATATATCACTACATGGATTACCTGGATCTCCGTTAAGGTGAAGACCATTGTTTTCAAGCCTTGTTGAATAGGTCAGACCATTGGGCTAGAGGTCTTCCTGAAGTGCGTTTGATGTCCGATACGATCCAATCACTTACAGCAATCCAACCGTGTCTACCGTCATCATTCATGCGCATCACGTGTCCTGCCCATCTGTTCTTCGAAAGCTTGGCGTGTAGGGCTGCATCTCTGATTTTTGATCGTTGACGTAGAATGTAAATTAGCATTCTCTCTTTCATTTGTGTTAAACGTGAAACGCAAACCATTACCCGTTGTATCACGCTCAATAAACGTTCATCCTACTTTCGTAATGTCCAAATTTTTGAAGTATACGGTTAGGGCAGGAAAAACCGTCGCATTAAAAAGGTGGGCTCGGAGCATTATCTTCTTTGTTCTCTTCACTACGTCTTCGATGCTATATATATATTCTCCAAGCCGCTTGTTTTCTTCTATTAAGCTCTGGTGCAAATTAGTTCATCGTATTGATCATAGGATCATAATCATACATGGAGTTTGAGCATTCTGAAATATATTTCCCATCGAGCATAAATGGGACACCAGCAACGTATTCATGCATCATAAACATCGTCTTCTTGAGGTTTAACTGAAGGCAATTTTTTCACAAGTCGTGTCAAAGTCTACTAACATTTGTTTCGCTTGCTCGATTTATCGCCACATCGTCCCATTTCAATTTTCGCACGACGTTGTCAAGAGCGGCCTCGAACAGCTTTGGCGAAATAGTATCGCTTTGTCGAACCACTCTTCTAACATTGATGATGATGTATTTATGGAACAGGGTGATTTCGGTAGTGAAATCCTTGTGTAAACCACGAAAAATCTTTGATATACGCAGTCGGAAGCGCCTAATTAGTCAACGCTTTCGTGACCGCTTCAAACTACAGAATTGAAAGCTTTTCTAAGATCGATAAAAGTGAGACAGAGTGGTTTCTTATACTCTTATGATACTTCTACGAGTCTTATGATATGATTCGTGGTCTAATCCGTACTTCCTAGTCGTTCGATTGTTGCATAATGTAGAGCAGAATCAGAGAATCCATTCTCTGAATCTACACACGTCTCAAGGCAAGTATATGGTCGATTTTGATTCGTGATTCCCCCCCTATCTGGATCCGTCGGTGAGCGAGATCCACGGATAGCTTACCATAGTTGTCAGAAAATAATATTAGTCCTTAGTCATTGGAATTAGCATTTTTAAGACACATCTCTACACACAATATTCCTATTTCTGGCGCATTATTTTTACGCATCGAATTAAAATTTATCGAGATTTCATATTGTTTTTATCACATATAGAATATGCTGGAAATTAAGTAGTTATTATCAGCTTTTTCAAGATGCGATAAGGTGAGCGATATCAATGTGCCGCTGTTAGTATGTCACGGATCCCGTGATGAGACAATTGAAGTGGAGCACGGTCTGGAAATTTATAGACGTGCTCATCGAGCCGTTCCTCCACTAATAATAGGTGAAGCCAACCACGTGACCATTTTTAATGGAATTTACACAGAAACATTCACCCGAATACGGCGGTGAGATTATCATTGTTTCGTTTTGTTCGTGAATTAAGGAAGTTTTACAGAAAATATCCAAAGATTCAAAACTACAATTACTAGTTATTATACCTGTAGTGATTTATTGCTAAAAACATTTTTTGATGAACAAAATACTGAACAATGTTTTTCATTAGTAGCAGTGGTCCCTGATGGATTCATTTTAAATTTTAAACCGTAATAAAAATAGCTAATACATTACCAAGACAAGTACGTAAATGGATCAATAACGGTTGATTTGTCAATGTACGTGAGCGAATTCCGTAAGGAACTCATGGCAGTGTTTATGAAAATTCTAAGCGGTCAACTATTTAGGTTCCTGGACGAAGAACTCATTAAATCCATTTCACAACTTAGTGAACAAGAAAATCAGAACATAGGCGAATCACGATGAAAATGCTCATTTGGTTTGACTAGAACATTCTTGCAAACTTTTAATAAAGCACTTAACAACTGGCTTTCAGAACGCAATTCCATTAATTATTATAAGCATATGAGTTTTCCGGCTAAATATTCACTTAGATGATAAGATAATTGGTGGCGTTGATCAATCCCTTGTGGTGGGATGCGCCCCCGCATTCATGTTCAACGTGATATCGTGGAGGTGGTTGAATGCGTGCCTGGCCTATACATGACTTGAGTTGACCACTCTTCACTAAGTCAGTGCCAATTATCTTACCAAGACTCCTCTGGTACCAGTTTACCGACCACGGAGGGATGGCGGGCTTGTTAGGCCTGGGGGTCGGCCACGAACTGAATCGGCCGGCGTGTCACTGCGGCACCTCCACCACTGAGCCACTGCGCCCCCAAATATTCACTTACGATTTGAAAACTGCACAAATTCGTAGTTTGCAAGTATAGCATAGTTCTATTCGGTAAGTCAAAGTTGATTTCGGAACCAAAGAGCAATAAGAACTGACAATTTATTAATATCAATAATTGAAATGTATCGAGGATACTGATAAAGCTTACTATCAATAGATATGCGTCTGTCCCTGGTCTTTCACTTACTAATTAGCAATACCTAGAATCATCTATTAATCTCGACTCCGTAGAAAGGTTATATCTGAGAAAAATAATAAGAATACAACAAGAAGTAAAGTGATTACTATTATCATCATTCCTTGAAGAAGAAGAAGTTGACGGGCAATCACCAATATTTACGAACGATTAGCATCCTACAAAAAGTCCTTTTTTTCAATTATTTTCTTTTTATTTTTTTTTCAAGGCTCACCCTGGAGCAAAATATGAATTATTAGAAAATCGAAAACTGATGGAGATAAAAAATATTTGATCTTCTGTTAGTGATAAGGATGCAAAGACTTCTTCTGAAGTTTTTAGTTGTTGGTATACCTCAAATTTAGACAACTAAGTTTTTATATGAAAACTATAAACAAATAATAATGAAAAATTGAAACAATAAAGCATAATGTACGAGAATTGAAGTACAGAGGAAGTGTATGCCATACGAATACATCAGATAACAATGAGTGACATTGCCAATTGCTCAAACGTAGAAAAAGGCAACCATTTTTATCTCGATCGCCTTATTTACCGGTGATCATCGATAAAGTCGAGCGAGCATCAGTAAAATTTTCGTTTCTCCGTGTTGCATACGACGCTTGTCAAATGAGTTCTTTTTGCTGTAGAGACCCGCTTATCATCATAATTCCTTACTTGGGCGTCTGTAAAGAGGTCTGAGCTGGTGGTCATCCTGGAGTTTGTTTGATATCCAGTGCTGTCAAGCCGCTTATTCAATCACTTATGTATGTGTCCACCAATCACTTCTCGTAAGTGTAGAGCCCTTCTAATCTTAAAGCGTTAAGGCAAGTAGAATCGTGGTTTCATAAAGGTGGGCGCGGAGCTTTGTCTTCTTTGTCCTACTTGCTACGTCTTTGATGCTATTATATGATCTTTGATCCTCCAAACTGCCGCTTTCTCCACAAGCACTGTCGCTGTAGGCTAATATTAGTTTTCTTTGCTTGATGTTTGTTATAATGAATACTATATCGTCGGCGAAGTAAAGATGGTGAAGTTGCTGACTGTCAATATCCGCCACCATATCGACCCAATTTAATTCTCGCAAGGTATTCTCAAAAATGGCTATGAACAACTTTGGCAAAATAGTATCGCCATATCAAACCCTTTTTTTATAGCGCGAAGTGATTTTGGTAAGGGAATTCATGTTTAACTCATGAAGAATCTTGATATATAGAGTTGAAAACCCTCGATCAGTCATTATGGCAGCTTCTGCCTCTACCGAATCAAAAGCTTTTTTAATATCGATGAAGGTGGGACTGAATGGTTCCTCATACTCTTGTGATACTTCTATGAGTCTTGTGATTGCACGGTAGTATATTCTTTAGATGTCTTAGTCTAATTCTGTATGGCCTATAGGGTTTCTCACGTATGAAATGGTGTGTTGGATCAACATAATTATCTTGCCTCTCTTTATATTGAGGTGTGAAGATGTGGCTGTTGAAAAGAATCTAGTATAAATCGTCAAAGATTCTTTCCATTATCTTTCTGGAAAAGGTGAGTGTCCCGTCCTGACATCGAGAAGCAGTTATCTTTGTCTTACGATTTGTAAAACACCGATAAGATTGCTTTTGTTAGTATCAACTGCTTCATTCATGACCTTTCCTCTTCTATTTCTGACACGTTTTATAACCTTTGTAAGGTACATACGTTAAGAAAATCTTAGTATTTAACACCTAAGAAAACGTGTTGACGTAATCTTTATAGCAAATGTTATTAAATTAATATCATAAAGATGGTTAATAGTGTGCCTATCACATTTTCAAAACATGGCTGTAGTATTGAGTCTGAATGAAATGTTAGTCAGACTGGTTGTTTTTGGCCAGTGGGAAGGGTTACCTTATGCTTTGCTCATTGTCGATCGAAATATGAACTAAGCCTATGAAGGGAGCGTCGACTTCTCTGATCTGTTGAATAACGTTGGTTCGTTAGTGTATTTAGAATATAGGAAATCATATAAATCATAGAGAATCTACGTGTATACTGGTAAATAATCCCCATTTCTCTGAGATGAGACGTGCGAATCTCAGCATGCAGCTCCTGGTCAGTACAGAACAGTGGTACTATCGATGGTAGCAGTGCAATATATGGTCATGACATCACTACAAAAGAAATTGCACGCTTAAATGAAGAAAGAAGATTAAATGAACAATATAATATAATATCATATGATATAACATAAAGAAACCAATTGATTGTCCTATACAAGAAATGGTAGAAAAATGAGAAAATATTAGAGAAGAAAGGTAGGAAAGAATTAGCTTACTCTCCTGCTCATCTACGGATGTTTCCATGCCAACTGCACTTGCCGAAGGCATCATTCGGCGATCACTCAATGACGATCCATCCATCAACGTTTTCGATCTAGTAAGCCATTATCTTACATCTAGCTACGTTGATAGTTACGTGATTATATAACGCCTGCCGAAATTTTCTGTTCGTTTTCGAAATAAAATAAAATGCAAATTTTTTTAGCGCGAGTAATTTTTATTGAATAATTGCCATTACTATTACTTCTACTTCTTGCTAGTTTCAAGACAATTTGTATATCACATATTTTTTGATGCTTCATCTTTAACGCGAAAAACTGAATCGTCCCTTATTTGCTTATCATTTTGTACCTTATCATTAAGGAAAAAATCTAAGAAATTTAAAAATTTGAGCTTGAAAAAATTTTCTGCCATTTTTTGCTCCTTCAAAAAATGGTGGATGCGACAGAATTTCACAGCCTAGTTTGCCAATTTTTTGAGGGTTTCTGAAGCAGCGTGTAACCGGCATTGTTATCTCTTTATCTCTTTATTATTAAACATCGTGAGGTTCATTTCTTGCACACATTTTGAATTTTTCCACACCTACTCTATTTTCCTTATATTGTCCGAAATGGTTTGCTCAACTGAATTGAGAAATGCGATTATCACCGTTGTCAGAAAAGGTCTTGCTCCAATCTAGCATCAGCAATACCTTCACCAACGAAAGATAGTCGCCCAGAACGCGACTTATCAGAAAGATCAAGACCATCTGTTTCAAATTTTTGGAAACCACCTTCTGCCTGTCGTATCAGAAACATCGAAGAATAAAATGATACTTTCAACAAACACTTTCAATGAATTTCCACATGCTTTTGCAATATTTTTTGTTGAAATCTCTACAAAATACAGTGGCGTAAATAAACTTCATGAGTAACTCAATATATCGTATCATACTTAAAACTAACGTGAATAGACTTCCACCACTAACCCAATGGACCTCCACCACTGAGCCACGGCACCCCCACAGATCAGCATAATTGCCAAATAAACATGTGTTTACGTGTCAAAAATTGTTTCCATAGAAACGGACAGAGCTTTCTGCTACAGCTTCTCCAATATATATCGCGTCATCTCGTGATTTTTTTAGAACTAAGTGGAGCATTAATTGATTGCAGGACGGGGATTTTGGTAGTTCAATCGATAGCAGAACAGAATGATAACAGAATGAGATGCAGATTGAAGTCTCGCTTAAGATTCAGTTTTTTATCAATATTTAGCAAAATAGTGAAGAATACCAGTTACCTATCATATTTCATAGAAAATAAGAATACTATGAGAATTAGTTCAGCAGTCATTGAACACTGTCGTACATCAATAGATTAGCCACAAAAGTATAGGAAGCTCGTTGACACAGTGACATCAAGTACTGATACGCAGATACAGTATTACATACTTGTCTACAAAATACATTCCAGACAGCTTACTTATTACATTCAAATATTTTGGTGATAACAAGGTTTTTGGCACTACTTTTTTGGTTAGGAACCGAACGCGTTGCTGGTTACGCAATATAAGTAGACTGATAAAGGTGCTGTAGATTATGATCTACGGGAAGAGGATATTGTTTGAATATAAATAGATTTTATCTGTATCCAACCAGCACATAGTGTTATGATGTAAAATATAATGAAACGAAGTGAGTTCCAATTTGATCTTCACCGACATAATGCACAACTATATGAGTGCTTAGTTTCCTATCATGGTCCTTACGCAGCTCAACTTTTTGCTCTCAAATTCTGTAATTTTTATTTAGGAGAAAATTTGCTGTTATATCAATTTAGTTAGACTATATAAACATTTTTTTGATATTTTCTAAGCAAAAATTTCAGTTTTTCTCACGCATCCGATATTTCTGTAAACAATTCTCTCACTACATGTGTATTCGTTATGTTTCATTGTAAATTCAGTTCATTCACAAGAGGCATTGTAGTTAAGTGAGTAAATGCTTTCCAATACTCCATTAACTCTTCCTAAGAGCAATCGTTCTAAAAATTAATTTGTTCTGATAATCAGCATTTATGATAACTTGATAATCCTTTTCTCTTGTAGTTTCGCGTCAAAGTCTCAAGTAGGTTTAATAATATTAGTGGGACGCAAGCAATGAAAGTTTCTCAAGAATTAGAAATCTTAATATTCCATACAATTCATAGATGCATAATTTTACGGTAGTGTAATAATATTTCGAACACAGATGTCACATTGTGACTGTGAGGTGGAGATCGATGTGCCGACGTGGGCTCCAGGAGTTATAGCACTAGGGATTTCCGTAGCTGTAGCGATCGCCGTATGTGTCGCCTATATTCTTCGTGAAATGGAAAGGCACAAGGTATTATTATTTCATGCTTTTAAAACATTCTATATTTCAATAATTAACACTCTACAGAATTTTTATGGCCGAGAAGACAAATTGTCGTCAAAAGAACAACTAGGGGATGCGAAAAAGAAAGAGGAAATGGACACATACGCAGTAGGGCGATGCTTCGATGAGGTATAAGCTATTGTACGATGGAAAAAAAATTGATTATGATCTCATAATAATATACTCTATGCTTGAATGTCACAATTCTAGAGAATATTGCTCTACCCACAACAAGTGCTAGAAATTTCGTACAATATATGTGAGCGAGATAGATATTGCAGCTCGCTTCAGGAAATTCTACTTTCTTCTTGTACACATTTCTAGACAGGGCTTATCTCAGTCAATTTGGATCGCAAAAGAAAGTCAAAAAACGCCAAATTCCAAAATCTCATTAGAGAAGTTTAGAACACTGCTGAGATGGATGTAGCAAAGGTTCTTGCAGAGAGTTATTCATGTTTCTTATCTTTCTTTTGTCTAGAAACGTTCAACATCTCTGTTGTAGTCTATTGGGTATGAATATGGGATTTGTTCAAGCCACCACTATCGAGTGGACTGTGGGCTACAACACGGGACTGCCTTCCAAGGGCTATTGTCAGATTAGAAAACGACTGACCATTCTAATGTTCAGTGTGTAGCTGTTAGGACGTAGCAAACAAATCACAGTTTATATTATACTTGATAACTCTACGATTTCAACAGACTACCCAATAATTTAGTGTTCATTAAACTTTCAACAACGCGGAATGTGATTTGTTCATGGATTTCAATGATGTTGGCGTACAATAGATTGCCATTGGATCTTTGAATTTGCTCGTTTTTCGTAGATCATCTGGAACAAGAAGAAAGTAAACCTCGATGTACACAAATAACCACAAAATAAGAACGATAAACTGTGGGGGTGTTAATGCCAACATTACTAATAAATCAAGATTGACATACGTAGTTATACTAGAACAAGTTTAGATGCACTGTTTGAGAATAAGAATTTGAATAGTATGGCACATATGTAATAATACTGATATGAAATATACCTTTTATTCAAAGAATAATTTTCTTCCATTCCCAACACCCCGGCTACCTTTACCGCATCACTTTCTTACCTGCGGCTGCATACGAAATATAAATAAGCAATGAAATGAGTACAGCCCTCACTTCCTCAAGAAGCAATCTTTCGCATAGTGAGGATTTCACAAGCACGGGTAAAACACGCTCCTAAACCACAAATAGGCAATGTTAAATGTAACGTTTCTCATTGATTAATGGTCTCGCTCATGAACAGTCCGACCACTCCAAGTCACTTTAACATCGTCAACTGTTCTTCATACATATTTATATATTATTATTTATCTGTTACTACTTTATCTCTTCATTATCATGACATTCATTGAAGTGGTGTGTGTGATGTGTCTCTATAGCGCATTGCTTTCGTATTTATCTCTTCATAATCTGCCTTGTCCACATTGAATTTATAGTATATTGTAGTATACTGTGCCATGTATTCGTTCTAACCAATTACCGTGTTATATTATTATTCTATTAATCATTATATTATATAAAGATTTAATTACCGAAGTTTGAGGTCTGCAGGTCGACTCATTTGGATAACACCTAGCGTGGGTGCCTCTGTTTTCAACGAAGGCGCGCAGTATCTTCATTCAATCTTCAGTATCCAGCATCTTTATCAGAGGACGGACATACAGTTTAATTACCTACGGTTAATGTTCAATAACCCATGTTTGCAACAAGCCTTACGGCTACTAAACCCGAACCCTTACATGCCTGATTTGATGTTTAACGCTAGGTGTATAAGCGGACATTGGGAGATTACAGTAATGAGAAGGATGGGCAATGTCCTGGGTGGCTAGTCTCTATACAGTGGGTGGCCAAATAGCTCAATTATGTGTAAGTTTTAAATGTTCTTACCACCGCAATATTATATAGAGGAAAACCTAACCAGAGATAAGGCTACAATCTTACTCTGATGGTTGCAGTTTCAACGTAATGTAACTTTCAGCAGTCTTTTTTTTATGCAAAACCAGCAGATTTTCTTCTTTTGTCGATAATTCATTTTTCAAATCTTATCTTCTGCTTGAAATTTTTTTGTAATAACCAAAACCCTATTCGCGCTACGTATTTTTTCGATGGATTAATTTAAAAACTGAGAAGCACTTATAATTAAGATGAACTTTATTAACATGAGAAAGTCAATTAATTTGAATTTTGATAGAATCTTTTTTTATTGCGTGATTTTAATATTCCTCCTTAAATGAGTTCTACATCCATCAAAACACTCATTAGCCTTCACCATTTCTCCGAGGTACATATTGCATGATTTGAAAAAAAAAATAGGTTTTAGCCTTTTTAAGAAGGTGCTATTGATGAATGTTTACGCCTGCAGGTGCTCGTGATCAGAAGTCCTACCCAAGGGTTATCTGGAGCCGTCTCCCGAGGTGGTGTAAAAGTGATGTTGAGAAAAAAGAGGATAATTATGAAGACGCCAAATAGACCGTGCGTACCTAATTTTATAATTATTGGAATACCGCACATAGAATGATTAAGCTCAGCTCTGCTTAAGCTGTGAAACGAGAATGGCTCAACTATAAGAAGTTTGTTTAAGAACTATTTCAACACATGAGGACATGATTGTTTGATAAGCAAAGTATATGAAGATTATAATAATGAAGTTTTGAGGATGTGTTGCCCATTTTAGGAATGTGATAAAGAAATAGGTCACGAATTGTTTGTGATAGGCCTTCTAACAGTCCTTCGTTATTGTAGTATTTCTTGAAAATATTAACCAGCATTGCTTGGCTACACGTGGAAGTAATATAACGAATTCTATTGTTTGGAAGATGGCTTAACCGTTTTTGAAACATCGCTAGCCTACGTGATTGTTCCTTGTCTGGTGCTTTTCAAAGTCAAAGATGATTCGTGTGACAAACTTATTGACGACAGACAGAATGGGAGTTTTCGATGTCATAAGCATTTTTCTTTTCGTGAAGTATCACGGTTCAGCGGGTGTTCTGTCAACTTCCAACTTCCTATTTTGGCAGGTGGCGTGTGAGGGGTCGGGTTTTTTGCTCTAATGAGGAATAGCGGTAATTATCAGACATTTCGTTCTCTCTTAATTTTGTCTAATCGGGTAGTCTACGATACTTTGTCGACAATACAGTACGTCTGATTTAGAAAAAAAGGATTTTGGAGCAAAATAATTGTCTTTTCTATCTTAGAACACAGGTAGTCTAATGAAGTTGTCAAAGGGTCAAAATAGAAGTCATAAATGAATTTCCTCATTGAGTTGCTGAATGTGGTAAATGCTTCATCTTGGCAGAGAAAAGCTGTCGTCCTAGTCCGATAACGGTGAAACATATGTGGGTGAAATTACATGCGGCTCTAATTGCCCAAGGTTCATAAGCTCATTAGGCTCGGGGACAAGCTTCTCTTAGTATTTTGAATTTTTCGACATTTTTTTGCATTTCTGTGAAACTGCTAAATGACTTGGCCATATTCCTCGTTGGTGTTGAGAGTATTGGCATCTTTTCGTGTGAAAAGAATTTTGGTACGGACCTAACATTGGTGGACTCCTGTATAGAACTTTGGCACAACACCAACATCTGCTGGAAAAACCTATTTATTATGACGTGACTATTAATTTATGTTACTTTTCATTAGGAGACTTCAACGTCCATCGTAGGTATAATAGTTTTTTGAATCTCCATAGATCATCTTATCCGTCATAATTTAGTTCTGGTATCTACACACCTTGCTCATTCAATTCGAGTCTGTGGGTACAAATATGAAACTCTTCAGGCTCTTTTTTACAGCCAATTTAGCCGTTCATCAATGTCGTGTTTTCTGTATGTTTAGTTGCGATTGTCACTTAAACCTGTTCATGTTTAGGTAACTTAGTTCGGTTCCGAAATCATAGAGGCCTTTACACACTCGTCTTGCCCAATACATGCGTATCGGCGGATCCTTCAAAGTCAAGGGAATGAGATCCATTGCCTCCATCATTTCTTGCGATAGTTCTTACTGCTAGGTTACAGAGCTATCCGATAAATATTGTTTACTCATTGACAGCTTGCCAATCTAGTCCAGATTGCAGAGCTTATTTATTGGAGGCGACTCCTAACCGCTTTTCGTGAGTACTAAAATAGATGGTAAATTCACATGCATCCACAAAAATTTTTGACTAAACCAACCTGTTATCATCACTAGCTTTCTTATGATTTTCACTCAACAAACTGCACGTCGCAATGTCTATAACTCGATTTATTGTATTTTTTCACATTGTTTTCCTTCTCCTTGCTATAAATCTGATAGAGCCCATACTGATTATTATCGTTTTTTAATACTATGTTAACCACCTTCCTTACTATAACCCTGATAGAATTTATGACCTTACTCGACTTACTGACCTTCTTGGTATTTAGTGAGTATTCAGTATGTTAAACTAACAAGTATATGTACGGTATTTTCATGCTTTAGAATTTTAAGCACATTACTAATTGAACAAAAGAGTAAACAGGAAAAAAGATCGTAAGGGAAAGTGGAGACAATGGACGAAAACAATGAGGAAAAGTTTAAGTTCGGTTTCTCTTCTATGTCAGTTACTTGTCACATTATAACACTTAAGCCAACGTTGTATAAAATTGTTCAAGACGAAGTGAAATTGAAGATAGAAAATTATTTCGAAAGTTGTAAAATAAAAATACATAAAGATATAAATATAAAAAGTAAAATGAGAACAAAAATATATGCAGAATATAAAATAAATATAAAAGAGTATCATACCCCTATTACTTCTATCAGGACTACTGGAAAGTCCTGTCCGTTAGTATAGCAGCAATTTCTGACACGAAAGCACGTGTTTGTTTGACGCATATTTGGCTCTCTAATTTTATCACTTACCGTATACATACTTACGTAGCAAACCAACTAGAACTATGTTGATTCACGTTAGTCTTAAATATGAAGTAGTGATGTAGTTCATGGCTGATAAGATTTTCTTCAACGCCAGTATATTTTATACAAATTTCAACAAGGAAGGAAATCTAAAGAAGTATGTAGAAATCGGTTTCAAGTGTTTGGTTATGGACAGTTCCTGATAGGACATCCAAACGATGTTTCGATAAATTTGAAGGATATGATCTAGAGGTTTCTTATAAGCCACGCTCTTAGCGACCAGCTCTGAGCAACGTCGATATGGTTAAGACCACGTTTTAGTAAGATCGGTCTCTGACAACATCGAAAATTTTGGAAAGATGTGATTCAGTTCAGGAACTTCTGGATTCAAAGCTCAAAATTCAATAATTGGAAGAATTTTGAGAGAATCCAGCTATTATAAGCAGCTTTTGAGACGTAACGAAAAGTTTAATTGAGAGAGGTATTGATAGCTGAGGGATAAATTAAAGACGGACTAAGAAAAGTGGCCGGCGTTGTTCAATAGGGACGTAGTCGCATACATCATACTTCTCTTTTTTTCGAGGAGCAAAAATTTCAAAATTGAACAAGACATTAAACATCACTGATTTAATTTCACGTATCAGAAGATAAGACATTTTCCAACAACGGGATAAACAAACTTTCGTCAAAATTTGTATTTTGTTTTATCTTAAGAACTGACACAACTTATATAGATTTTACTGTCATGATAACGTCTTGTCAATGTTAAATTAGTAAGATCGCCTGTTATGATTAACATATCTGAATAATTTTTGTTTTGCCTAAGCTGTCGTTGGATATTTTATATATTTGAATTAACATATTTGTACGGTCGTTTTATTGGAAGAGTAAGGCGTCTTCTCTTTCGTTATTGTATTGTTAATAAATTGACATATTTTATAGCTTCTCAATCAAATATTTGACCATCTGTTCTTGACCAAAGAACGAATATTCTTTAGATTTTATTGATTTAAAGAGTATCAGTTGATGTTTTTATGTGTGTTTATGTCTTATTGAATTTTATAATGGCTATTTAAGTCCAACAACCTCAATACCCACAAGTCTCGAACAGATGTCACCACACATGGTGAACATCGGTGTAAAATGTGACAAAACAGGAAGAGCTTTTGAGGTCCACTGTTTTGTTTTTCTGTTGTTTTTCGGAATGCTCTATTTATCACCATAAAAAATTTTGTCGAAACAAGCAAAACTACTTATGTTATGATACGAGAAACATTTTCAGTTAGTCGATGTAGTTCGGCGCGGATCACCTCTTCTTGGCTCGCGTACAAAACGTGCTGATACACTAACGATGCTCATCAAAAATCGTCTTGAGACGGTATTCACACCATCTCGCCCTCTTTGTTATTGATTCTTTTTTCATTCTTCATACATTATTGAATGTTTTATTTATTCTAAGTGAGCATGTGTCAGTACTATACATATCTACCACTGTAAATATAATTAATACCTTAAGCCTCAAAAATTTACTATTATTAGCTTGTCGACCCATTTTCCTGCAAATCAGTCTGGTATAGTAGGTAGAGAGAAAAACTAAACGTTAATGAATCTTCAACGACTGCGATGTAAATTAAACTAACGACTTTCTGAAATACTGCCTGCACTATTTCCTCAATTGAATTTATTATACATCAGTGAGAGTTACATTTGAAAAACTAGATATGCTATTTGATGACGTCTGTTTTATACGAAGCGATACACTTCTGAAAATAAGCAATTTGAATAGACAATAGTAATTGAGGTGCGTGTGAATACTTGAAGGTTGTTGTGAGCTTTAAAAGAAAAATGTAACGATTGTTTGCAAAGCCAACGTATATGCGAATACAGTTTCTACTATCGTCCGTCATAATGTACGCCAACGTACGCGCTTGAGTGTGAAGACAAATGCTGACAGTGCGATCTGGTCAAATTCATGTAGCGTTTAGAAGTCGAGAAAACAACGATATCGTTTATTCATTACATTTTCAGATGACTGGTCATAATTTTATTGTGTATAGTTCAATGGAAGATTCGAAATGGAACGTTAAAGGTTTAGAGAACTTAAAAGACGATGTCGATGAGATGCACTTACAAATGCGACTATACGTCGAAGACTTGACTTTGAAAATCATTGCATTCAAAGTACAGTCAAGCACTTTTAGAAAAATAATGTTTTTGTAGCATTACTACAACTTTGTTATTCACACTTGAGAATTAATCCTTTAACTTCTGTTTAATAACTAATTTTAGATCCAAACCTGCTCAGCAGAAAAGGCCATAATGATTTCAACAAAGGATAAAACACCTGAAATGTGAGTTATATGGCTACCAAATTGATTTGCGTTGCTGTTTAATAAGATAGTGGACGAGATTCAATCCTCTACTAAATCTGATGGCACTGAAATCTTATGGCGCATAGAAGTAAGGTTGCTTCACCTTAATGTTTCGTACAATAACATCCCCTTTTTTCAATCAAAACTGCTGTAATGGCATTCGTATTTCCAACCTTTTTCTATAATTCATGACGAGTCATGTTTGAAATTTTGACGATGTTTGCAATCATCAGAGCTCAACTCAGAAATCATCTATTCTCACAAACACAGCTTAATCCAGCTGGATTTAGTGAACGCATCAGCCACTAAGTTGTTTTTCAACAGTTCGAACTATTTCTTATATTGTTTTAGTCTATTTTTTCTAACAAGACGCACACTTATGTGAATCATTCGCAAAAAATTCAAGGTGGCTGGAATTATAACCAACATTTCAATCATATGAAGAAACAAGCAAGACTGTTTGGCTCATTATTTGCAAGTAAAAACCTATATCAGTTGTCACACAATTACTTACTTCGAAGTGTTAGCATTTCGTTGTACTATTCAAAAAATCTGGAAATCGCTTGCACTCTAAGATTTATGAGTGAACTTTGTTACCCTGAAAATTTGGTCTCGTCTTATGCTATCCGTTCCTGTTGTTGAATAATGTTGGCAGATAGAGTTAAAAGAGTCTTCACCATTTCTAATCGAGATTTTTTTCCAAAGTGCACGTCGCTTTCCTCGGAAATTGGTGCATTCTCTTAGAGTTCTATCTGTTCATCTGACTAAATGGCTGACACATTTATGTTTCGCTACCAAAATATATTTTTCTGGACCACGAAAATGTAATAACTTCCTAATATCTAAGTAATGCATTATGAGTGACGAATACATTGTAAAAGACGTCGTTCGAGTGACCTATGAGTTGATCGCAGTGTTTTTGGCATGGCCAAAATGTCCTGCCAACGTTCTGCCGCGTAGCAGAATGCAGAAAGAAATGTTCAGTCAAAAGCGCATTTTGAGATCCCTTACTTGTCGGTAGCCTATTTTAGAAACTCGCTTGTAGATCATTTTCATCCTCTTCTTCATGTTGCTTTCTATACCCGATGAACGTCTAAGATACATGTATGAAGTGGTCTCCGCTATCGAAAACCATCCAAGTCAAGTTACTCATCGCCACAGCATTGCTTTTTCATGAATTGAGTACTTCTTTCATTTATGCATGGTCTGATCTTTTTTACCTTTTCACTCTTTTCATTAATCTACTCTGCTTTGATAATTTTTAAAGTGTGGAGATGCTATCCATAAAACAAAAATTTGACAGAAATTTTCGATCAATTTCCATGGCTTTCTATTCTCAATTTATCGACTCCATTATCCATTGCAACGCTGCTTTGGCGCTATAATGGTATCTCCTCGAACCAATTTCCAGTGTCACTGGCAGGGGATCGGTCAAGCAGCCGAATTTTGTGCTGTAGGTTCGATTGCAATAATGTTTTTATTCAGGAAACATCTATGACAAAGCATCTTTGGTAGACGAGGATTAATAGACATTCGTTTCGACCCTTCCAAACGCTTTTTCATAGTCGACTAACGTTACGATTAAAGACTGATGGTATTCCTGTCAGAATTCTATAACCCTTTATAATTTTTAGATATGGTAAAATGAAAGGTGTCCATATAATGTGTGCGAATTGGTTGTGATCGCAGTAGTGATAAAAGTTGTCAGCAAGATTGCACCCTTCGTCATTCGTTGTGGTAGTTGGTTGACTCCTTGGCGCTATGGGTGATGCTGCCATGCGGGACCACAGATTTCACCACAACGCAATGATAATAATACAATGACAAAATAGTATTAATAATCTAGTGTGGGAAATGTTGTCGTAGTAATAATAGTAATAATAATAATAACAATAATAATAGTAATAATAGTAATAATAATACCTTTGGTAATGATAGAGTATCAAAATGGGTGCTGCGCAATATCGGACAAAGTTGTTATTCAATACGTTGAGTTTAATAATGAGTGCGATGAAATTCATCTTAACAGGAGATCATTATATTTGCTCTCGCGAGCTGTGAAAGATAGTTATGTGATTTAGCCAAAGTGTAAAAAACAGTGGGCTCCACGGAATTTATGGAACTCAATTAAATGAGCATTCTGATTCATACTTTTCCGGTTGTGGCTGATGGGAAGAGGAACTACCTTATTCTCGACATGGTATCGGTCGATCGGACCGCCTGCATGAACAGGGTGGCCATCTCTTGTTATTGACGGTTAGATGCAAGATTTAAACGCGAAATTTGATTCCTAGCTCATAGAAAGTCGGCAGCGATATTTGAGTACTAGAGCTCTACCTTTTTTCATGCTTACTATAACAACACGAACTTCAAAGGATACGATTCTGATTGGATTTTCTTCAGTAAGAACTTTCGAAGATGAGACGAAAGTGAGGCAAAAAAAATTTGCATGGGATCTCTCCACTATTAACATGATGCCTTGGAGCAAAATTTTCGCGTTCTTATTTTCATTCATGAACGCTAACAGCGAAACACTCTATACGCTCAGGTGCCGACTACATTTTTTAAGAATTGTGCTTTTTATGCTACTTATACTACCTTATTTTGCTGATGTCAATTTGTATTTCTTTGCATACCTCTTCTGCAACTAATATTCAACATCGCCAACGACAGATTTATTGCATTAAGATCTTTTTGGCTCTCTACCATTTTTTTGAGCGGCTCCTCAATGGTAGGAGAGAGCATTCAGACTTTCTTGATAGAGTAATTGAAAGAACCGGAAGCAATATTTGGTCTATTGACAAACGTTCCTAGGTTCCAGCCGGATATCCCTTAATCTGCTAAATATGTATTATTAGGATTTTATTCAGAATGTCTTTGTCGTGAACAATTTCACGTCTTCGTCCTAATTGCTGGCATGAATTATTTTTCAGTTGGCGGCTCTAATCAAATCGACGGATGAGCGAAATCTATGTCGCCGAGATTTTATGATGAATACTTATCGCCGCGAATGACCAGCGTTTTCCGTTTTTAGTTTGACTAGTTGTTAAATGTCGATCTACCTGTCTTTGGCTTTTTGTTCAGAATGTACACGAAATTCTTTGCGGTTTGCTCCATCACGAAATGAGTGAGGATCGCCGTCATTGGAGAATATTCGTGTATTGTTTGTCTTAGTAAAAAGCAATCTCCGATGGTGTTTGTGTTTGCGTAATTGATAGATCAGGTACATGAGCGAGGAAAACAGAGGTTGTCACAGATCAACCGGCAATTTTAATAAATAGAAATGGATTTTTTCATTAGTACACATATTAATTCGCTCCAATACAGAATGCAAAACAAACTGGGCTTACAGATTGGGACCTGAACCAACTCAAGTCACCCCAGCTAATCGACTTTTAGCTCGGAAAGGTTATACTCCAGATGCCACTCCTCGTCAAACACCGAGACCGCAATCAAGAAAGAGAAGCGCTGAGGTAGCTTTTAAAAACTTCACTCAGTCTCAGCAGGAATGCAATTAGGCTATACTATCAATCAGGCAATATGCTACTGTATGTCGCATTATCATGGTAACGCTAATGTGCTGTAACGAAATTAATAACTTTAACATGAGAGGAAGATCCTGGAATAAGTTTGATGTTAATTTTTTTCTAGAAACAGATTTATTTTGCTAAAAAGTGGATTTACATTAATTGATTGGCATTTATTCAGTTATTCGCTCACACTAAAAAGCAAAAAATATGTGGAAACATTTTTAAAAATTTCATCCAAATTTTCATAGATTGTGCAAAATATTTTTGCAATGCTGAGTAAATCACAAGACCTGGAGCCTCAGGCCGTACGCGAATCCGTATCACACAGATGTTGGTAGATGCTCCAACTGGTGTACTTCCGGTCGTACTGCCCAAATCTTTTTGGCCACAATACGCCACTTGTTATTTTCAATGGTTATATTATCAGCTCTGGCCCGTAAACTGGTTTGATCTGGTGGGCCAGTGTCGTCATTTCATTCTATTCAACTGATAATTGCAAGACTTGCTCGAACCCGATGCAGTCGTTGAGATATAAATCATTAGGACATAAAGCCACTATGAACGTAAACTATTGTGGGTGGTAGAAAAACAAACATAGGTGTGATAATGTGAAATAGTTATATTTCAGAAATGAAATACGTTTAGAACGATGCACATGAATTGTTCCTAAAATTTTAAGTTTAGCATTACCAAAAAGTTATTTGGAATCTTTTGTGTACGTTTCAATTATTTGATTATTAATTCAATTAGAGCTCATTAAAACATTGTATGAGGTATGTAATAAGGTTTCGTATCAGTTCATATGATATATATATATATATATATATATATATATATATAT
>KN716426.1:45574-112968 GCA_000816705.1 Dictyocaulus viviparus | reverse complement strand
ACGTGGAGTGCATATATGCTTATATATATATATATGTGCATATATGCACTCCACGTGCTCGTGACTAAAGCCAACCATCTGCAGCTGTGGATGGATACAAATTTAATGCAATATTCAGTATATAGCATACGATTTACGAGAAATAATACACTAAGAAACAGTAACACTAAGAAATATGATTCAACGAACGATATGAGGAAAGAGAAACTATAGAAACTGAAGTAGAAAATCCAAATAAGATATGGGCATGGAACGTAAAATAAATAATAACATTGCCAAACATAGCTCCACTTAACTGGAACCCTTCATGAACTTATATGACAAGAGAACTACCGAAAATTCACAATTGAAGTGAAATATTCTTGAGCTCATTGGGCTGTAAAGCGATGTTTAAACACAATGCTTGAGATGTAGTCACGGAATAACTTATCAACTTACGACACTTCCTATTTTCAAAGTGTTCATTTGTGTAATATCTACTTTAAGCTTTAATCTGCATTCATCTCAAAGAAGGAACTTTCGGTGGCCTGACAAATTCTAGCGTAGAGCTTGCTAAGAACAAAATTCATGACGTCGAAAGGGAAACATACAAGTGCAGCATCATCATTAGCTTTGGAATGTTCTCTTGGTGGGCGATTTCTAGCGCATTCATTACTGTAGCACTTACCTTGTGTGTACGCTATTTATTAACATGGAAAGTTTCAGGAAGAGAATGCCATATAGGGCGTCCTTCCTCTCCGTCTACCTCATATCCAACACAAGGGAGTGCGTCACCAGCGCGGCGAGGTGGTTTGATGACGAGGATTTTTGGGTCTAGTAAAGACAAGGTTATAATATGAAATATTTTTCGTTTTTTGCAAATTAATTGCATACGAGTCGGGGGAGGCGTTATTCAGTATCAGTTGCCATAATGTATTCCTCTCGGCTATAGTATTCCTTTTTTTTAAAAAAATTGCTTTTTCAGGATGTAGCACGGATTTTAAATCCTTTGGTGACATTGGAGGGATCCGTTACTCAAAGCGCTTGGGCTGGGATAAGCAGAAGTAGCCCAATAAAGACACGCATCAAAACGTTAATGCAGTTACAGGACGTATGTTTATATTTAAGAATATCTATGGTGATGTGTAGAAATATTTGTTTTGAATGCTTCACTTATCCCGATTGCAGCTTCAGGATGGATTTTATTGAAAGAAGTACATACATCAGACATGGTAGATTTTTTTAATGAATTAAATAGTGGGCTATTCTTATGGATTGGATAACTTTAGAATCCTTATGAAAGCATCATTCAAGTTTACGTTGTTTTCTAGAGTTTTGTTGTTCTGTTGGGTCCTACTTTCTCAGTATTGAGCTTATGCTTTGAATTCCAACGTGACGTATTTTCGGCTTCATTTACCTTCACTGGTATTTACATAGAAATGCTTCCTTGCATATTGTCACAAGCATACGAAATTAAACCATGCATGCAACAATCCTAAGCGGCGTGACAGAAGAGTGTTATGTGCACAATATTATTCATGCTGAAAATTGCTCATCATTTTCGAACTCAAGAAATGCACTACTACAAAGCCTTCTTAATTTGCCGTGTTTGCTGAGAACAACACTCGTGTGATTATTTTAAAATTCTTTTTCTTATGCTTGTTGCACTTTGTCCTTCCATACGTTTGCACTTAGAACCACAACTATGTAGAAGCTAAAGTAATGTGCTATTATTTGAGTGTGTCTTACTTATGTAGCTTTGTGTGTGATGTTTTGGAATGGACGATCGTCAACAATACTGCAATGCAAGCAAACCTGCTCTTTCGTTGGTCGTCGTGCAGTGCTTCGAAAGATGATTTGTGATTGTTTCAGGCATTCAAAAGTAAGTCGTGTTTAATCTTGCTATTGCTTTTCCTCTGTCGCTATGTCTGAATAATTCCAATTTTTCTATTAGCTTGGTCGGATGCTCTGTAGATATGTGTTATTTATTGATTGTTTTGGAGGTGTTTGTTATGGTTGACATTTCTCCTAGATCTTTGTTCTTTCACATCATAATAAAAAATTTGCACAAATTTCTTCAATAGTTTGGTTGCACGTATTTTTAATTCCAGTAAGTATGTAAAGTAAGAATGCTCAGTGTGGAAATGATATGGTTGCTCAGGCACTATGTAGCTATTGCATTTGAATAATACTGACTTCAACTGTGGATTATTTACATAGAACTTGTACTAGCTGCACTTAAATTGAGCCATCAAATGCAAACCTTAGAGATCAAAGAGCCGAAAGGTTACATCACGCTGTTCTATGACTTTTACCCTTTTTCAAGTACTTTTTCTGTATAATAGTTTTTAACGGTTGAAGTAAAAAAGAGGTATTCAAATTGCTCTTATAACACGTAATTTTATCCAACTTCATAGAAATATGAGACCATTTCAATTTAATCACAACAATATTGGGTCGATAAAATAATTTAAGCAAATTTTGACACTTATTACTACAATGTTTCGAAATACGGGACCAATAAAGAATTTAGCTTCATTATTAGATGTTTTTCGGGGTAGTCTATATTTGGATGCATCAAGAAGTTTTCTTAGTGGTCATGTTATAGCACGATTAACGTTTACATTGGAGTATAGTATTTCACTGGTTCTTAATGACTTTTTCCATCGGAGTAAAACTTATCTCGTTGTATTAACTATTTGAAGGTTCTGAGATCGCGTACTTTACAAGTTTCTTCACTGGAAGGTATATGGCATGATTCATGCGACATGCTTAGTGTATCAGATACGAAAATACCAACTTTAAAAGTCCTTGTGGAAATGACAGAGACTCAATATGGTCAACTTGGACTAGCATTACGCCACACATTTTTTAAAGTGAGTGATTAGAGCCTAGTTGAATCAGTTGCCCATTCACTTTAATTTTCATCTATTCATAGTGCTGTGTTAAACTAACTTTACAGACTATTGAAGAAATCGGATGTGAGGAACTTAGTGTTAAGTGGTTGAATGTTCTTTCCGAAAACGGAAAAACTATTACAGGGTTTGAGAAGGTGTTTAAAAATTTTATATATTTAAATAGATTAGTATATGATCCATTTTTCCTAAAGGATATGGACGTTCTTGTTGCGAATTGGATTTCTCAAACTTTACTCATAAAGGAACATCCTCAAGCATCACTGGTCTTGCAACTTGCACAAAGTTTAATACAGTTAGTTAGTCTTCCTATTAAGTAGGTTTTTGTTTCAATAATATGGTTTTTATCGCAGACATAATGCTCCATTTATTGGAGACCATGCTATGAAACATATTGTTCACACAGTCTGTGTTCGAGCATGTAAAGCAGTTGATGCCCTTACTGCGCACTGTTTAGATGTTTTGGACAATGTATTAAAGTATAGGTGAGTCTATTGTGATGGTATTTGTCTTTTAAATGTGTGACTGTTTCTTTGTACATTCCAGTGATTTGCCTCGTAGTGAACTGATGTCTGTAGTGACAACATTTTGCGTGTTGGTGTGCGAAAACAAATTTCGAGAACAGGCATGGTTACTAGCTCGATCTCTGCTGACTTCTCAGATGGGTCATAGGTATATTTCCAATGTTCTTCTCTTATATCATTTTCCTATACTTCAAAATCTCTCGAGGTTCATTGTTTTGTTCATTTATCTTTTTTTTTGTGTTTGATATATATATATATGTCAGGCGACTGATTTGTTAAAAATGATTCAGAATCATGCTTATGCTACACGGTAGGTTTTGCCATTTGCTAGATAACCTCTGCACAACAGTCTTCCGTTTAGGCTTTTCATTTCAGATTCCTAGATATCCATATTTACAGCGGTTTTGTTTTCAGGACTCGAAAGGCACTGTTATCAATTCTTAATGGGGTTAGAGTGCAGCCATATGGAGAAAAGCGAGTGAATGATGACCTAAATGAGAAGAAACTAAAGCGTATGCTACGTGGAGCAATATTTTGCCTTGCTAATGCGAATTGGGGAACCACGGTTCGATTTCAGATGCAGTGTTGCTCTATACTTTCAGAAACGTAGCATTTTGTTATATCTTTAGCAACTTATTCTAATTCGAATTTTTTTTTTGACAGATTGACACTATTCGGTGTTCTCCGGGAAGTATCATTGAGCCGATGCGAAATGCAATACAAATTGATGAAATGATTTGCTTTGGTGAATTATTTGCAACTTTCTTCTCAACGTTCTATTTCCCAAAAAACCAAGCATTTTACCTCTTCAGATCGGTGAACTAGTGCCAAAATAATCTGTCAGAATATCGAACAGTTATAAAGATTGGTCAGATGGAGGAAGTATGTAGACCAACCTCTCTTAACTCCACAATTCTACGTAGAAATCGCATACGTTATCATCTATGCAAACGTTGATCGAAACTAAAAGCCTACCTTGTTTTGTCTGTCTACGGGAGTATAATGCAATATTTCTTCCTTACGTGGATATTATCGTTATTGTCATGGTCTATATATTCGAAAGAGAGCCAGTTTTCATTTTAAAGTCGTACATGAGGGGATATTTCATTGTGCTACTGTTTAGGTTTTAATACAGCGCCTCATAAAGTCTAAATGATGTACATATTCTTACACTGCGGTGTTTTGCAAGTTTTACATTCAGATGTTCTTTTCGATATTCGTCGACTCATTCAAAAGCATGGTCGGGATTTGCAGCATATGACTTGGATTAAGTTAATGGAATTGCTAGAAAGCGTCGTTAATCTTTGTGAACAGGTAGTTTGTTTTTTCTATATGATTTTAAGTTCGTGATATTAATATTGGAAGTACAACTGCAGGCGTTGATCAGGTTCAAGTTGCTAATTGTGTCTTAATTTGTACTCAATTCATTTTTTATTTTTGTTTTTCTTTTCGTAAATTTTTTGTATCAGAGGTTTGAGTATGCGAAAACCTGTGAAAATTCTCTCCACCAAATTCTTCTTCTTACTGAACAACTCTATTCTGATGGCCAATTCGCTGCTCCACCAGACCTTCTATACGATCTCATTGAAAAATGCGCGGATCGAAGACCAGACACATCAGTTGTAAAATTGATACAGTATCGATCTATGGTGAGTTTTCAGAAATCTTGCCATTCGTTGGGAGAGTCCTAGTCCCTGGAAAAGAAGAGCAACCTAGTTATTACTGAGTTATTTCCCACCACGTTGTTGCACGCTAAAAGGAGACATTCACGACATTCACAATTGTTGACCTATCTACCTATTGTCCTTTGTGTATTAGCTTTTCACACGACTCACCTTTAATAAGATTTGTAGACATTAGACGAAGAACAACCGCGTAACAAAGAAAAAGTGGTTTAAAAACATTTAGCATTGGATTATATCCACACAATTATAAAACCTGTAGAAGTATCGCGATAGTATAAATTAGTATATTAGTACACGATAGTATAACAATCTTTCTCACGTTGATCAATTCCAAAACAGTCTTTTTTTAAGAGTTAAAGTTTTTGAAAATTAAATCTTTGGTTTTTTATAGAAAGCAAATATGGGAATGTTAACTAACTAGTTTCTTCAAACTCAAACCAACATTATTCGTGAATTCAAGAATGTCACAACCAAAATTACCAGTTACGCATAACCTTGGCTCGAGAAGTTGGTAACGTTTTGCGCACGAATGATGGCTTGTGGACACGAAGTGTAATTGGTTAGATTGCACTAAACATGAGACACAGTATGCGAAAGCTATCGGTCCTATGTTTAAACCTCTTCATGATAATCCTAGAATGGGATTTTGATGCTTAGCGAATTCCTAGAGAGAAAAGAATACATTGTACTACCTCAGAGCACAGAGAAATGGAAGTTTTACTTGTGCGTGATCGACTCTATCGATGGTCAACTTAATTCAGGTGGCTTTTTATTGATCATGGTAACGTATAGTATGAGGCGAATTAAAATTATGCATGGCTGAGTTGATAAGAAAATTTGGAGCCTGAATTAGGATTTGGCCCGCATCTCCACTCTGATGTGCTACCGGCAGCGCTCAGCTGTGTGGAATAAAAATAAATAGTTGCAAGACCTTCCTGTGGTGTAATGCTGTCGATATACTTAAACCTTTAAATTAAACTCATTTGTTGCTCGACGTCAACGAAGCAATACTACATTGCCAACATCACAATGTAACGAAATTAAGAGATAGAGAAGATGGATTAAACAGACGATAGAGTTACTTAATGCCTGGTGCTCTTAAAATGAGGTCGACTTTGTACTCTTATAAGCATGCTAATTAATACAATACTGATGATTAGATAAGCTATGTTGGTGAATCCAGAGAACTAGGTGGGAGTTGTCATAATCATCTTCAAAATGGAGAATATTTGCAGAAATAGTTTTATACGGAGATGCCCAACGCATTAGCTGTTTTCGTGATATTGTGCAGGTGTTTGAATAATGAGAAACTCTTTGGTGAGGATTGATTCTCACGGGTGTGTAATTAATCGAATCTGAGTGCAGTTATCGACATAGGGCATCCTTAAAAGGCCACCTACTCCACTTTTTTTTCAACTCCAATCGTACTTTGCAGTGCGTGTTTTATGACATGAGCAAGCCTTCTATCTAGTGTATGCATACAATATGGCTAAGAAAAAATAGATCATCTGCATTACGCTCTACAAAGCATGCTCTGTTATTGGTCCATCACTTGGCAAAAAATAGAATTTAAAGGTTGTGAAATGGACTGTGTTGGTATAACATATCATTTCTTTCTTCAGCTACGGCTCTATTGGCTGTGTGATGCCATCAAAAATTGGAAATTAAGAAAAGTAGTTACCTAATAATGAAACTAAAACGATCAAGTCTGTTGTTTGAGTAGTAATACTAATTTGCGTATTCTATCTATCTACTTTCTGACATGAACTCCTAGCTTTAACGGTTGATCAACAAACAGTATTTGACCAAAATATACAACCTACCTAGGATTAACGAAGCTTATTACAATATATCGCTTCCATAACACAATTGACTTAGGATCGCACCTTTTAACTGCTTAGTGTTGCGAAACAAATTCCCTCACATTTTGTTCTTAACAATAATGCAGTCTTGTTATGGTTCATAGCAATATATCATAATTTCATTTCACATATTTTTCTTCCATTGCTCTAGTGTTATAGTGCTATTTTTTAAAGTGTTATACATTGTGTTATAGTGAGCTGCTTAGTGAATCTTGAAGCTCCTTCATATTTTTGTGCTACTATTTCGCACCATTTTTAGTAGGCCAGCACATATATATCTAACAATCATACTTTGTAGTGTTCATTGTTTCGCACTGTTTTCATTCGCGGAAAAATTGTGAGTTCATCAATCTTGAAGCTTTTTAATATTTTAGTGTTATTATTTTGCACCATCGTCGCAATTTTTCTCGGACCAGATTTGGATATCTAAGAACGGTCATAATTTATAGTCTTTATTGCTTCTCACTGTCTTGTTTTCTAGAAACTTGTGATTTCATCGCTTCTATGCGTTTTTTTCAATAATATATTGGTTTTAGTCTATTAGATTGCCCAGATAAGCCCACGGCAAATTTTGGAATATGTATAAATCGGACGAACATCTTACAACGCTTCGTTTAATAAGTTCACAACGACTCTTGTTTATCATATCTGAAGGTTATTTGTATGTGGGTCCCTTACGATTGCTTTCATTTAGAACTTAACTCCTTTAACTCCCAATTGGATTCAACGTATGCTACATCTTGTACGGAGATATTCAACCGAGACACAACGAGCAGAGCGAAGAAGCAAGGTTCTGTCAGTTTCTTATCATTAAAATTCGTTATTTGGTTTATATTGAATAGAATGAGAACGAAGTATAAGCGATGTACATAATTTCGCAGAACGGTGTTGGTAGACTGGGATTGAAATTATCTGGTTTAAATCGTGTTTTAACAGTTTTCAGGCAATGTCAGAGCTGCATTCATTTTACACAAAATACCGATCACTCTATGAGCACGAATTGGTTACGCAGCTTATGATCCCTGTATTACAAGATATTGCAAACGAATCAAGTTCACGTATACAAGTGAGACATGTGCTAATTTTAGTATTATGCACTCTAGATTTTACAGGAATTTTTTTGGATAATGGAATTTAATAACTAATATTTGATATCTTTCCAGTATTTAATGCTGAATATAGTGTTTGACGTTGCAAAAACAGTGTCACTGAGAAATGATGCACGACTCTTCGATTCAGTCATGGGAATTATTCGACAATGTTTTATCAATTCTATTATGCGCACTACAGTAGAAACTGCAATAGATGACGAAGGCGATGCAGAAACTCGATCGCCAACTCGCCTACCTACATCGCGAGCAGGATGTAATTGTGTTTTATATTGTTGATTGTTGTTCTGTACTTCATTTAAATAGGTAATTTCACAATACTAGTGAAATCTCGAAGTGTTGTTTGTTTCAAGCTCAAAATTGCTGTAGTTGAAAATTTCTTCAACATAGTTGGTATTGGTGTAAGATGGCTGCTTTCCATCAACACTCAGCATTATATCTTCAGCATTGAGTTTTGATAACCTCGAAGTCGTTTCACAGAGCTTGGGTGAACTACTATCGGAGAGGTGGCAAGCCTTAAATCTCAACTCGTTGAATATTATTGTTAGTGAGTAACCGCTAGCGTTTTTTGAACTGAAATATGGATTAAATAAAAAATTTTTCAAAATTTTTTCAGCCCATATATATTAGATTCTTGCAAGATGAAGCTTAATTCTCAAAATATTTCTAAAAACGCGATCTAAAGTATTGAAATTTAGATATTATGGTTGATCATTTGCGAGCTCAATACACAGCTGGTTGGATCAGTGGACAGGGCTCTGATGTTCGTTCTCGTATTTTTTCAGCACTTCTTTCAATACATAGCTGTCCAATTACTAATAGATTAAGTGGGTTTCTTCAAAATGTTTGTTCATATCAGTATCTTTTTACCACTATTTGATGAAATCAGTTAATAGCAATTGTGGCATTTGAGGTAGTCGAAACCCTTCATTTTGGTAAGTTATAAATGTATTATATACTTAACTGATATGACGGTCATTTCACTGTATGGTGTCTGTTTGTCATAGCGTTCCATGGTCATGGCGAAGACTGGCCACGTGTTAACGTATTTACTCGATGTGCAAAATCACACTTTTCCAATACTACATCGTCAGGGTTCTCATGGTCATCCGTATGTGCTGTGGTGACTATGGCGGCGAAACACGATACCTGGTGAAACAAATTTTCTGATCTTAATAGTAAATAAAATATTGTCGCGATCGCGTTTCTTTCATAGGTTGTCTTGAAATTTGATTAAAAGTCTCAAATCTAATGAAGTAATTGAATTTTCGCTTTCTACTTATACAGACCATGTTTAGCCATTATAGCTTTCCAAATGTAGTGCTTGACGAGAAAATCTTTTAAAATAATTGTTATAGGTGGCCTGTGCTGCGCGCTATTCTTCAGCAACTTCGCCGCGTTCTTGAACATATTTCTTTTGTTAAAACAGCAGGAGATGACCAGGTTGAATTTTAGATTGCCTTCTTTTGGATAGATCTTAACATTGCTTATAGTTACAAACTCAATTATAATCGCTTCTATTACGTGTAATAAATGGAAGGTTTGGTGTTTAGCAAGAAAGTTCCCATTCGTTTTCATCTGTTATTTATTACGTAGAACAGCTTAAGAAGTTCTCAGTTAGCTCTTAGCTTAATTTGGGTAATTCGCAAATACTAAATTTATCTGTGATCTTTTGTTCTTTACAATCGCATTTGTTATTTGTGCGTGATTTGATTGCCTTCATCAACACACGCACAATATATAAGGTCTACAGGAAAGATTTGTTCGTTTTCAGAAGAAAACAACGTACAAATTCTCTTACTAATAATGGACTTTATTAAATAATATAATTGGTACTATAAATAATAAATTTTTACCAGTGTGAGAGCAATTTGTATATCCCATTTTTGTAAAGTGTTTCATCTTTTCATACGAAAAATTGAACCAATGCTTGTTTTATATCTGTAAAGAGAAAAACAAGTGATAGTCGGATGGTGCGAAGTTTGAGGAATATCGTGGATGCAACAGAATTTCTTAGTTCTGCAATTTTTTCGCTTCCGCTTGGCAGCATATGGTAGGGGATTATTATGGTGCAGAATGATGCTCTTCATATTAACATTGTGGGCTTCTTTTCTTGCACCCATCTTAAATATTCCCACATACTATTTCTCGAATATGGTCCGAAATTGTTTGAATTGAATTGGACTGAATTATGTCTTTTTGCAATCTTCAATGATGCCAGAAAAGCATCTTTCTCAAACATGGTCTTAGCGACACGGTCGTCGTTCAACGATGGTTGCGCAGATCGTAGCTCATGTTTTTTCTTTTAGAAACTGTACTTTCACTAAACACTAAATATATTTCTATATGCTTCTGTAGCATTTCTTCCTGCAGTCATTTTTGACACATGTTCAAAAAAATGGCGTAAATGAATTTCATTAATAGCCATAGATATAATATCATTCCACACTTAAAACTGACGTGAATCAATTTTGTTTTTGTTATTATATCTCTAACTGCTGGGTTACTGGGATGGTCCGTCGTCACGCGTAGTGCAGGTCCCAGCAACTCTCCATTCGTTTCGTTCTCGAGCGATTGTATTCAGTCTACTGTGGCGGTCTTCCGCGTACATGGCGACACTTGCGCCGCCCATTCCGTAATCCTGAAATCGATTTAAGTTGTGAGTACAGCTTTCCAACGTTTGCCTCGAACTCGCCCGCCCATCTTGCAGATGGTCGCCCAGGAGGACGTTTGTATTCTCTGGGGGTACCATTCTATAGCTTTTTCGTCCACCTGTCGTCTTCTCATTATGTGAACAGCCCATCTATTTTTCGCTTTTGACGCGTATTCTTCTAGATCTTGCACACGAGATGTGGGTCGCCAAGGTATACGTAAGATTCGGTTTCTTCTATTTTAAAAACATCAATCTTGATTCGATTTCCATCACACCATAGGTTTTTCATTAACTGGGTCTTTTTCTTATTTATTCGCAGTCCCATCTTCGCAACTTCGTTCAATTCGTTCAACATTATCTCTGCTTCCGCTGTGCTGGTCGAAAATAGGATTATGTTGTCCGCATCGATACGTATGCCTATTTTGTCCCAATCTAACGACATCAATATTCATTGCAGGGTGGCAGTAAACAGCTTCGGCGGGATCGTTTTGCCTTGTCGATCTCCTTTTTTATAGGAATGTTAATGGTCCGATCGAAAAGCTGATTTTCACATTGGACGGTTCCACTCCTTGATCGACAAGCGCTGACAGCACAACTTTCATTTCGCCGCTGTCGAATGCTTTTCGTAATTGACAGAGGATGCAACAATGGGCGGATGATATTCTCGATAAATCTCTATAACCACTGCTACCGTTTGGGTGAGGTCCATATAGCAGAATCCTTTGCGAAATCCTGCCAGTTCTACACGTTGGGTCTCATCTGTTGTTGTTATGCACAGCAGAATAATCTTTGTTAATGGCTTGTAAGCGAGCCACATTCCAACCACGTTAAAGCGCTAAACCATATGGTAGGATATCTTTAACTATGTTGCGTTAATTGCAAAACCTAACCTCAATTGGTACCCGAACCTGCATAGATGTCCGGCCTTTTGTGCAAACCGACTGCACTACTGAGGCTACTACTCTCCGATTATTCAGTGCTTCACTTCTCTACTTATTCTTTATGCTTCTTAGTGGGTAGCTTATCACCACTCGTCCGCTAAAGGATTGAATTTGGTGAGCCGATTTCGGCATTATATCAAGTTAAGCTGGTAATTACCGTATAACCCGTAATCAACTATCACCAACTTACATTCCTAATGATATTGAGCAAGAAGTTGATAGTGGATAGAAGGTAAATAAAAATACTATGAAAGATTTGTTTTCAATAAAAACATCGGGCCGAACGTGCCCCAAATAAGCGTTTTTACACTTCGAAAAATGCAATAGGATCGGACAGGACGTTTTCTTTTGGTAGACCTAATACATATATTGACCGCAAAGTGATGCCATCTAAAGTTTTCTCCATAATGCTGTCATTGTTTTTTGACCAATCTATTCAATATATTTTACACTAGAGAAACGTTACTTAGGAAATTTTTCTACTGGTTTGCTACATAAAATTGCCAGCACAACTGTTTTTAAGGTAGATGAATTAGCTCATGCGCTCATTGCAATTTATCAGCGGGTTGAATCTGGTAATATTTTATCACATGTTAACTATGAGGATATGATGCCACCACGTGAACGAATGGACGAAAAGCAACTGAAGGAACAAATTGCCAAATATTTACCACCTGTATTGTGTACATTGGTGAACATTATTGCTTTTCCTATTTTTTGGGATTGAGTTCATGGATGAATGTTGTTTCTAGTTGAACTATCCATGTCGTCAAGAGATGAGAAATACGGAACTTTGTCGAGTTCTTGTGGAGTGTGTATTACAAGAAAGTATGGAGGTATTCTAGCTTACTAACTGAGTCAGTTTTTTACGTATGACAAAATTTATATTAACGAGGTTAAAACTTCTTAGGAGGTAACTTGCACCAGCGTGAACTGCAGTTTTTTTTGTTATTTAGGCAGTAATTGCTTGTGATCTGGCTATACAACTGGCACCCGCTGCTATGGCGGGACTAGCACTCGTGCTCACTGAGGCGTTGTCTCGTATGCAATACAATGCAGTACGTGCCATCCCCATTATGGAGTTGCTCTCAGATTCCGCAGAAATTCCGGAATTCTACAAATTTTTTCAGGTATGTTAAGTGAAGTCTTCGAGTAAGTTAAGTGTTTCTCTATGTTTCATTGTGCTAATACATTCCAGATAATTACAGGAAAAGCATTTTCGTTCAATAATCGACACGTTGGCACCTTATACTAATGTTCATAAATTCAATACATTTATTGTAGCTGCAATACACCGAGTGATGATGCGATGGTTTCATCGTGTGCCGGAGAAAATGCGTTATCGTATCCAAATGTATATTTCATAATTAAAATAGGAAATTCTTCGCTTTTCAAATATTTATGATAAATGTTTCAGTCACATCGAGAACGCTGTGCGTATGTCCCCACTTCTATCAGCTATTGACGTTTCCTTAGGAGTCAGTCGACAGCCAAGCGGTGATGGTCGTCAAGTAAATTACCTCAAATGTTTCGCTTTTTACGGTTATTTATTATTTTATCAGTTTCTTTGTATTTTTTAATCGCTTATTACGTAATGAGCGCAGTAAACTAGGTACCAGGTGCGCTATTTACACTTGGTGGTAATGGCATGCCGGAAACCCCACCTCCAATGGATGGCGCAGTGTCTAAACAAGAACGTGGTCCTGATAGAGTTAGTTTGTTCTTTTTCAATATTTCATTTGTTTGTTGTGCAAGTCGCAAAGAACGTAGAAGGTCTAACTGACTATGAAGATATGCAATGGCTCGGGTTCAGTGGTTGTAAGGTTTGCTCCAAACTCAAGTAATTGCACCTCAAACTTGGTTAACTAATTCGTATGTCCGTCGTATGGCGACGATGCTGAAGACTGAATGAAGATCACGAAGTTGAGTACACAGCTTCGTCAGAAGCAGAAACAGTTACACTAGGTGTTACCCGAATTAGAGTCGACCGCCAGACCTCAAACTTGGATAATTAAACCCTTATTTAGGTAATGCACAAAAATATTACATCATGATTACAACAGCGAGAAATCAAGAATAAAGACAATAGAAATATCACTAATAATTGTACGTGATTCTTAATATAATGGTATAACGACAAGCAGTTTAATGGCAAAGGTGGAAGGAGATTAGTTAGAGCCATGAGTGAAGAGTATGGAGATGTTTATCATAACTGCTTATATAGGAAGGAGGCAGAGAATTCGGTATGTGGGAATAATGTCCTTTTCTCTCCGTCAGCTAAGTTCGATTCCAAAAGGAAATCGAAATGACGAAATAATTATGACCTTTTATGAACCATGACATTTGCACTTTCCTCTCACCTCTCCACCATTTCTAACTTTCGATACGATGACTCAGAGGTAAGAAATTAATATGGTATATAATGTAACTTTCCTTTGCATAATTTGATTGATAAGCTAGAGATTACTTGACAGGACATTCTCTACAGAAGAAATGATAAGACATTTCCGGTATTCTTCTATAATGTATGATTTTTTTCTACTGCATTTAAAATGTTTTAGATACATGGTGAAATTTTAAAGGCGATGACAGTATTTTTTCAAATCAAAGAAATTGATGATGATTGGGGAGATCCTAAGGTCAGAATACGTTTTACATCTTATCACTTCAAATTTCTGTCGCTGAATTTTTTTATACGGTCATTCTCTTATTTTAACTTGGAAGCCGCGTTTTCCATAATTCAGACTCCGGAACGATTAGCAGAAAGTACACAAGAGCACTACTTTGTCAATGATTCCATTATTACTGTAAGGACTTTGATTGATCATACGAAAGAGCGAGAGAACGATGATGTAGCGCAGTTGGAAAATGGCTCGTAAATTTCAGTGTTTTTTGATTTTTTTTCGGCTTTCTTTTATGTTGTGCATCACTATTCTAGTGGTAATGTGAATTCAAAAATTATTGAAGATAGTCCTACAGATGCATATGGAGAAGTTTTTGCCTCAAATGATGAACAATTGGTCTCTGAGACATTTCAATCAATTAACAATTTTAGTGAACAGGTTGGTTACAACGAACGTTTTAATTCGTTCCACCAGTCCTTCTTTTAACTTCAGAAATTTTGAATGTGGGAACATACCTTTTTAATTTGTAAATAATTATAGTACGCTTATTGTAGCGACGGCGACACCAGTCTGCAATACAGGCACGTCGCTTAGCTAGTCAAATCTCAGTGGATGGCGAAACAAGAAAAGCTTTAGATGATATGTATGCAATTGCTGGTCCACATCGAAAAAACAGTGTTTGTAAAAGTCAGTAAATTGCTACATTAAATTATGCAACAATTTGTTGGTATCCCTCTTTTTACTTAAGCATTCTACGTATTTTGTTGGATGTTGAATTTTTCGAAAGCAAATTTATATTGAGTATGTTGGGATATGTTTTTAATGCTTTTGTTTTGTCTTACGACAGTATCAATATTCATAATTTTGTTTTTTTTTTCTTGAGTAAGATTTCAGTAAAGTGTACCAAACTATGAATTTTACAAGGATATGGACAGACTTTGGAAAATTTCAGCGACAGGTGTTTTTTGGACTCACCTTGTTGTACGTCATATGTACGGTAAGACTGGTTGGCTAATGCGTTCATTTGAAGATTGGCCTGACGATTCAGAACAAAGTGAGAAGTAATCATAAATTTGAAGAAACGTAATATGATGTATTATTTAGCAACCTCAATACCTAGACCATGTTCGAGCCTTGTGCTACATATAGTAAACCAAGCAGGTGCAATTCGTTTAGGAAAAAAACCAAGCGATGAAGTTCTGCAGAGGTCACTTCGCAATTTAGACCGTGTAATATTCCATTGCCTTTAATAGTTGTTCTTTATAATAGATGTATTATACATTTACTTTTAGATTCCTGGACTGGAATATCATGCGGTTGGTGTGTTATATATGGGCATGAAGCAGGAAACGGAAGTACAAATTCTATCCAATGTTCATGGGTCAGAACGTTATACTCGGTTTTTGAAGTGGGTTTAAAAATCCATATAACTTTTTAGTTTTTCTATTTTCGAGAATCGTTTCCATTTAAAATGCTTCCATACACGTGTTAGGCTTTTGGGCTCTCCTATTCCTTTAAACAAACATCCTGGTGGGTTAATTCCTGAGCAGCATGGATCCTATACGTATGAGTATCAAGATGAGTTAAGCAAGATAGTGAGTTGTTTTTATAAATTGTTTATTGATAATATGTTGAATGCGCGTTATTCGTGTTTTGTATTAATAGTTCTCTATTTAAGAGAGATTTTACAGACGTTTCTTATAGCGACTTTGATGCCTTGTAGTGACAACGATCCTAATTGCAATATGAAAAAGAAGCTTATTGGTAATAATTTCGTCTCAATTGTATTCAATGAGAGTGGTGCACCATTTAAGCTTGGTTCTATATGCGGTCAATTTGCACACGTGGCAATAGAGGTAAAAGCATGATAGATTCCTTTGAGCCATATGTAAACAGAAGCCATTTAGTTTTCTTCTGAAGTTTTTCAAAATTTTTATTATTCTCCTAAAGGTGATACCTTATGACGAGGACACGGTTCTGCTTCAGTTGCACGCTAAGCAGGAGATATCATGTTGGCTAGGTACTCGACGCGCTCTTCTCAACGATAAGTAAGTGTTCGTAATAAGAGATAATTCTTAATCATTGTAACTATATACAAAAGTATTTATTAGGCTATTTAAAAATCGTTTCCATTCATTTCCTGCTATTTCATTTCCAAATGAATTTTGGCTGCCTACAAGGTTATATTTTGACAGCTTTTAGGCGTACTTTGCCGTATATCGTCTTTTTTTTCAAAATTTTTTAGACATACTATGTTTTCCTGGAAGCGTTTTCTTGCTTTACGAACATTAATACGTTTTTTCATAAAAACGATTTGAAATGCGTTTCCATAAAACTTCCAGTAATATAGAGGTGCTCGTCAATATAACAGCTTGTTTTTTCAAACATTTACCACATATATGTTTTTTGGGAGTTATTTCTCTACAGTTCCTTTATGTTGACTAACCAATGTACGTGGTTATATATTATAGCTTCCAATTTTTAAACATCACTCCAAGGAGTTCTCAATAACTTAACAGCTCTATTGAATCAGCACATATATTCATACAATTGATATCAGTCAAATTCTGAAAACCAGAGAGAGAGAGAGAGAATAGAGCGTTTTGCTTGGGATCGGAATTGAGTGCTCATTATGGGACTTTTCCATCTACAGCTTTTCAAATGGATGGTGTTCGTCTATGGCTTCAGTTGGAGCATTTAGTTTATTGACAGATTACCTTGTTAAACATATTTTTGAGATTTATGTTTCGCTATGTGTAGAACTTTTGGTATCTGCCACACTATGCCATCAAATGTGTAACGTAGATTCAATGAAATACGACACAAATAAAGTGGAAATTTGCGAGACACTATGAGAGTCATTCGTCCATTGAGTAGTATCGCAACTGTTGTTGTGAAAGTTTGATCTTTAACTTTTATACTGTTCTACTTATTCAGTGCTTGTGAAAAATTTCACAATTCTAAGAACGAAGAAGTAGATGTTCATAAATTTTATGAACGGGTTCGTCCAAGTTTTATGTTAGCAAAGTTGGGACTATGTTTCAGGTTACCAATATTTCCCTTATGGTGAGATATGTTTTCCCATGTCAGAGCTACTTGCTATCATCTAATGCAGAAAAGAATTTATAAAGTGTTCAGTGCAATGGAATTATATTGGGAGTTGTGAATTTTGTGTTCGTAATAAACTAGCTCCATAACTGTTACACTGTTGACCTAACATTAACAGTTCCGAATATAACGTGGTGCTACATTTTAAACATGAGGTTTATCTAGATATGCTGTTAGATTGTTGAGAAAAATGATAGTACGAACGCAACTATCTGTCAATGTGTGGCGAAGTGTTCAAGACAACGATGATCAGCCGTATATTTCGTCGGGCGTGGATCGTCTGCGAAAGATCATAGCGATTCGGGAAAAATGTGCAGTGACGCAGACATCTAAGGAGACAGTATGAGCAAAGTGGATGTCTTGTGAATAGATTACCATTATTTTTGTAAATTTAAAGCTAATTTTTCATAGCAATTGCATATTTCTGTTGTGATTCTCCTACATACCTTTTGTTAAAACCGAATCAATTGTATAACATTTAGTACTGTTAGTTGAAAAATACGGTGTTACGCTGAATATATGGATGTTTTCTAAATTATTGTGTAAGTGGTAGAAGGATGATCTCTATTGTATTTTCTTGTTTTTCATTTTCTTCTTCTTGAATAATCCTCATCAACTGGATACTTAATGTTATGCCTGAAATATAGTGTTATTGTTTTATATTCAGTTGTTGGTGCATTGGGTTGTGCATTGTCGTATTTGTTGATATGTTGATAAGTTTTGATTCTGTTTCTCAAATTATTGCTAACTTCTTTACCGTTTTTTCGTAAACATTAGTTTTTTGTCGATACTTCAACAGTTCAAAATCTTGCTACAAAATGTAAACAATAAAGCGATGTATAGTTCTACAGTGGAACCAACTACCACATACACTGTTACTGCTACGTTGGTTATAACATATATGACTTGTTTTGCATTTAGCCTTCTAATACATGTAGAAATTTTTTTTGATTATTAGTTTTATAAGTTCATCTTCAAAATACGAATTATTCTAGAATAAGATCAAATATTATGACTCTATTGAACGACGAACGCTGACTATGCAAATTTTATAGGGACGCTGCCAAATAGTTTTTTTAAGTGGGCACTTCGGTTACGTGACTGTCACTGCTAGTTTACACGCGTGGAGCGGCCCTCAGCAATCCTCTATTAGTTTCTTTTTCGCGCAACCGTCTTTCATAGTGATGGCTTTCTGCATGAACTGTAACACTGCCTCGATTGATTCCGTGATCCTGAAATTGTGGGTATCTGTGAATGCAAGTTCTTGATGTCTGTTTCAAACGCGCTCACTCACCCTGCTAGTGGTAAACCCAGGATGGTTTTTCTGCCCATCCTGGTGTCATTCCATAAGTTCTTTTGAACATCCAGCATGCTCTCCTCTCGTTATATTACTGGTACATCTATGTTTCGCTTCTGACGTGAATTACTGTTGATCACTCTGACAGACGCTCTTCGAAGTTCTGAACTACGAAGGCTGGCTTGTTTTGCTCAACGGTTATATCAAGTACACTTCTTTCAAGCGCTTTGTGAAGATTTCGTAGATTCTTCATGTGGTAGAGAGCATTTTGGTCAATATTCATTAATCTGTAACATTTCATTAGAGGTTCTAACGCAGCTAAAGCAGCTTTCCTTCTGATTCATTCACGTTTAATTTAGGCATTTCTTAATTCGTTTAACATCATCTATACTCTTGTTCTCGTCTAATATAAGATGGTTCTACCCCAAACTAAATGTTCTTTGCATGAATTTTCAACCGATCTTGTGTTCCAACCTAGTGACTTAATTATCAAATTAAGTGGTGGTGAACAGCATGTATATTTTTGATTATACTCGTCAAGCATATTCATATAAAATGGTTCCACTCTTTGATTGACTAGTGCTTACAGCACAGCTTTCGTTTCGACATTGTCGAACGCTTCTTCATAGTCGGCGGTCACAACAAGAGGCAGATGGTTTTCTTGACAGACTTCTACAACCTTTAACAGCGCTCGAATGTTCATACAACGAAATTCCTCACGAAATCGTACTCGCTTTACAAATTGAGCTTCATCCGATCTTGTTGTTAGCAAAATGGTAATGTTTGTTAAAAGATTGTTAAGTGCATTCAGCAAAGGTGATGGTATTTCTGAATACACTTTCGCCCATCCTTGTTCAGAAGAACAAGGTTCTACACTGGTCTGTTACTTTTCGATTTTGAATATATCTTCTTATAAGGCGTGGAGTAGTGCATAAAGCTTAGAACTACCAGCTTGAAGGAAGTCAACATTTATGTTTTTTGCTTTTGCCATTCTAAATCTTCCTGCGATGATCTCCTACAGCTGGCATTTATTTTAAACCATGTCAAACGGGCTACAATTAAGTTTAGCATCAGTCTTGCCGTTCCAAGCCTTTGATCTCCTTAATTTGGAGACGAAGCATATTTAGGACTGCTTTCATAAACATTTTATTACCTTTTATTGAGTCTTCTTTCATTTGCCAGTAGTGTATGAGAAAGGATTTGTTAAAAAAGTGTCCATTATAAACAACTTCTTTTGGTGCTATGACTGTTTTTTTTTCTAGATTTCTACTGAAAGGAATTTTTGAACTTACAAAACGATGATCGGATTCTGTGCGGAAACATGATTCGATCGTCGTATCAAGAAAACACCACCTAATGTTAGTGTGAGAGAATTTTTTATTTTGGATTAGTTTTCCAAATTTATTGTAAAATTTAAAGACGGAGTATGGCGAAACGATGAGTCGAAGAGATGAAGGATGGTAATGTGTATGACATAACCGACGCCATTGAAGTCTCGTTTGAAGCCTTTGTTCCACAGGTAACGAATGTACATTCGTTTCATTTCCTTCTGTTGGTTTTTCTGTCCTTTCTCTTTTGTAGAGCTATTGAATGGAGTTTACTATGTTCTGCAGCTGTAATAAGAGCGCAAAGATCGGTGTTCAGGTAGACTACTCTGGCATTGTTTATAAAAGGTAGAAAAGTCTTCATGGTGTCAATGCATAAATGCACACGCATGCATAAATGTATCATTGTACTACATACAGAAAGTATATTGACCCAGCACAGCAAAATCAGGCAGTCCATTCTCCATATCCATTTGCATCGCAAAGTAAGTAGGTCGCTTTTGGTCCTCGATTTACCCCTTGTCAGCCGCATGGCGTTGCGCCACGTAACATTGCGGCTAACAGGTTTGAGATCACTCTTAAAAAAAGATTCGTGGTAAGGTTTCTACTACGAACTGAATCCAATGTGGCCGCTGTATCAAAAAATGGATAACATTTCAAAGATCGCCAGCTTTGTGTGATAGCATAGCTTAAAATGCAGGAATCACAGAGGTTTGTGCTACAACTGTTAATTTTTCGTTTCGTAATATCTGACTGTTGCAGAAAAATGGAGCATTCTTTCAGGAAAATAAGAAAATATTACGTATTTCGTATTGGCCCCGCCCCACACTCCCTCCTATGGTTATGAAAGGCTATTAATTATGTGCTATAAAACATTTTCCACTGTTCCTCTAACCACTATTTGCAGTATGGTAAATAGTAATCATCATTGTTCTTTTCAAATCCTAACATTTCATTTCATAATAGGATCGGTGCCGTAATTTATTCTAGATAGAAGCTTTTGTATTGACGCAAAACATTGTTCACTCACCATTGGTCAATTTTCGTTTGCTTGGCTTTCTTATGCATTTAATAGCATGAAATTAATTGATAAAGAAGTCATTATTTTTATGCCATCATTTTTTGTGGCATGATTTGTTTGTGTACCTCGATAGCAACAGTTGAAAAAGCTGCAATTGCTTCACTTCTATAAATTTCATGTATATCATATTTCTTAGCATGCGACGTTAGACCTTGAAATGCAACAAGATCCACAGGGAAATACGGCCGTTGTATATGATTTCATTAATAACTTTGTAGTGAATTTCAACTATAATATTAAGTAAAACGGAATACCTAAATTTTATATAGAAAGCTTAACTGATGTAATTAGAGAAGTTTGACGTGTTTTTGGTCCAAACTTTGTTCTTCAAGCGTCAAGAAAAATTGATTATTGAACACTTGTTATGGGTGATATGAATTCATAGAGTGGTTAGTTTTGATATTTTTTCAAGGGAATTTCAGTGCACCACTGTTACACTGTCAATGTATCATTAATAAATGCATCACTCGAAAGAAGAACAAGAAAAAATAGCTTGCTAATCACCAAAAAAAAAGTTGAGTTGAGAAGTGCTAAAGCTAACAGTGTAGCCGTTTCGTCGCGTCTATTGAAAAATACCAAAAGCCTGCGCTCTGTTACTATATACAGTATGATGAATAGTTTTCCGAATATCACTTGAATGATCGTCTACACATATTTATAGTTAAGAAGTTAGAGTTCGTTCTCAAGAAAATTTTCTTGAAATTCTATTTTCGCAATTCTTTGGCGATAGAAATTAAAGCAAGAATTCTTGCTTTAGATGTGCATTTACAAACTTATAAATTGTGCTTTCTTGAGTCACATACTATGATCTATAAAGCTCTTCAAAAGTACGATGCTATCACTAGAAGAAGCACAAGCATCCTGTAGAAGAAGCATTATGAAAAAGCTTGATAACTAGTGTTTTTTATGAGATGAATTCACATATTTCGTAATTTGCATCATACCAGTCAACGCAATTTCCGTCATTCAATAGTTGTGCGCAGGCGTCATTTGAGTATTCTGTTTTGTATTAGATTATTCTCTGTCGCTCACTTTCGTTTCATAATGTTTTGATTTCCTCATGGATATGGAGAATCCAGAAAATCTAAATTATCGAAAAAGTCAAGTGCAGGTTACGATGGAAGGAACGAAAGTGGGCGTAGATATGGAGCGTTCTCTGAGATTGATGAATGAGGATGCTAAGACTATTTGATTAGAATGACTGAAATCTTCTCAATGAATTGTTTTTTGGTTAACACTTAAGTATTAAAACACTTTCTTCATATTTTTATTTTACAATATATTTAAATTATTTGAATGTGACACAATAAATTTTTTAGTACGAAGAGGTCAGAGATGAAGAGAATTGCATTCCCACTCAGTATCCAGGGGCAGTACGTGGTGGAGGGCAGTGATCGCAGGATCCCTTAAGTCCATCTTTACCAGGCGCTCCAGGCTCACCAGGTGCTCCGGGATTTCCAGGTGCTCCATCCTGTCCAGGATCTCCTTGTGGTCCGGGTGCTCCCGGGGTACCTGGATTTCCTGGACGTCCATCCGGTCCTGGAGGTCCTGGCGGTCCAGGCTCTCCAGGTTGTCCGGGAGGTCCTGGAGGTGATGGAACGGTGCGGACCTGGCCAGGTGCTCCAGGCTGTCCAGGCTGGCCATCATTTCCGTTAGGGCCAGGTGGTCCTTGAGGTCCTGGGGCTCCAGGAGATCCTGGTCGTCCATTTGGTCCTTGCTCTCCGGGCGCACCAGGGTTTCCAGGTGGTCCCTTAGGACCGGGCTGTCCTGGAGCACCAGCAGGTCCCGGTGGACATTCAAAGCAGAAGTCTTCGGGACGAGGGACTACATGGTCATTTGGAGCATCTGGTCCTGGTGCGCCGGGGGCTCCAGGTCGACCGTCATTTCCTGGTGCTCCATCTTGTCCAGGGTTTCCAACTGGTCCCGCTGGTCCCATTCCACAAGAACAGCATTGATAAGTCTGTCTTTTTTCACGGCTTTCTACCGTGCGGAATGATTCAAGCTATAAGTAAGAAGGTAGTAAGTGCTAAAGCAGAGCATAACTGAAGAATAAGTAAGTCTTACTTTAGTGTACTCTCCTCGTAGACCTTCGGCGCGAGTACGGCAAAAATTTATCTCGTCTTGAAGACCGGATTGAACGTTCTGCATGTACATACACAGCATAGGCACTGCCACAATGGCTGTCAGGGTTGCCACTGTTGATACAGCAACACCGAAGAAAGCGAACTTTTTCACAGACTCAGCCTCGACCAGTTTCAATTTCTCTTCCATCTGCAATAAATTGTGATAAAGTCGTAACTGAGAAACAATAAATTACAGAACGAGAGATCAAGACGCAAAAATGGATTCAAGGTAGGCAACGTCCATAAGGTCATTTGAAACAAACACATGATGTCGTGGGTAATGCACCGGCTTGTAGAAGAGATTGCTATGGTTCATTATTGGAAAGAAGCGTTCTTTTATAGCAGTCAGGTGTGACGTTGTCATTTTTTCTCCTGCGCGGCAGACCGTTGACGCCCACTCCACTATGATAACTTGCGTAGTCAAAAATCGACTATATCAACAATATATCGTATCGATAAATAGAACAAATTGAAAATGTTATCATGTAGTTGGACACTGATCTTAGATTATACCATAGGAAAATATGAAGTGAAAAAAGAAATAGACCAGTTGTGAATTAATGAATTGTGGTCTCGAACAAGTTGCGGTTTTGGGAACCTCATGGATAATCGTTGCAGTTTTCTGGTTTTTCCACCCACGACGGGCATATTTCCTTACGTTGGTATGTGAGAAAGTTTATTCTGGACGAATTTCCATAAGCCGCTACTACAATTATTGATAATTTTGAAAGAAAAATTGAGAGTAAGAAAGTGGGAAAGAAAACATACTCAAAGAAAACTATTACCGACTAAGGAAATTCTCTTGCTAAACTTCTTCAAGGATAACGGAAGTGAGAAATATCTTTTACTCCACTGTTACGAAATGATCAAAATAATTCCGCAAAAAATTATGGAACGCAAAATTCAATATATTGTAACTTGAACGTCGCATTATTGCTTATATTATAATACATCAATCCGAAAATTTGATTTCAAAAGAAGGTGCTGTGAGTTTTCACAACTATGCGTCTGTGTGAGACACAGGAGGTCGTTAAGCGTTCATATGACTAAGGTTTTTGCCGACTTCTTAATCCATTAGCAATCATGCAGTACAATTACTCTCTTCCTTGAATTTTTCCCTGAAACTAAAACATTAACTCATTGGTGAATCTGCGTTTTTTTTTTTACCAACTTTGATTCGATGACACAATAAAGTCCGTCGACCCTAAAAACTCAAATTAAATTATTCTTAATACTGAACAAGCAGAGTTGATGAATACCATGTTTCTGCACTATTCGTTCCAATTAGAAGTGATTTCGGAGAAAACGATAGTGCTAATCCGGAGTCAAAAATGAAATTTGCATTACATTTCACTTTAATGCTTACTTTCTAATTCATCTCGTATAATTTTTAAGCGGTTTTCCTGACGTAACCGATGTAGGCATTTTGTAATGATTCTGTGTTACAAATCCTCAATTCATCCGCCACATTGCCCAATAGCCATTTGTATTTTGAGCTTTTTCTGAGCTCAGAAACATGTGGACAATACTCGTACACTGCAAAACAGTCAAACGAGCTTCCCTTTCTGGTCGAATTACTCTCAAAGACTCAAATATCGCATCTCTATTGTATATTTTGGAATTGTCAATGATTGTATAGATTATACTCAATTCGATGGCATTTTAAATGTAAGAATGGGAACTATGCGTGGTCAATCTGCATTCATTCAAAAGCATTCGATACTTCCATTCTCCATTGGTGAAATGGCAAATATGAGATATTAACACGTATAATTCAATACAGATCTAAGTGATAGGTGATTTTCTATAGAGTAATTATTAAGTAAAGAACGGATAGAAGAAAATGTCTATAGTTACTACAGCTTCTTTGAATATGCACGCCTGTTCACAATTTCGGATTGCTGACAGAAATGGAATGACGTGAACGTCATCACTTTTTCAATAAGTTAAATTTGAACATAGAATAAGTAGGTTTTGTTATATACGTGTTATGTATTAAAATGTGCTTAAACATTCAATAACTTAAAGGACTTCAATAACTTCGTCGCATGCTAGAGAAAGAAAAACTTAAGCTTCAGAATTCGTGTTTGTAAACATGTCTTATCTTGACAAGATTAAGAAAACTGCTACGGTATAATTATTTCACAACGCAGTTTGGGAAATTTATTGTAGCTAGATTGGCAAGCGTTTTCATTATTCAATTCAATTGGTACATTTCAACGATTAATTAAATATGCATGAATTTAATACGTTCAGCCTAGCTCTCATATTTATTAAAGTTACTGTATGTAAGGAATTAGCTAATGAGTCCATTTATAGAAGGATTTCGTCGAGGTCGAGAGGTGTATTGGCTGAGTGTCATTCATCTGCCGATAGCATCAATTTTGAAAACTTTTAACAACTTCTCTTTTTGTATTAATAATTAATGCGTATGAAATAAGTATACATACAACAATCTATTTTTACATACTCATATGAATATATTTTTCTAGAATTTATAAATTACTTATTAAAGTGTATTTTTATGCATGTTGTAGATTGTTTAAATAAGATGTTATCGATTAGTAAGCACTTAATAAATACTCACAACAAATACAAAATTGTGCTAAACTCGAAGACAATCGGACTTCTCTCTGGACGATTGCGATTTGCTTTCTTCGGCGACTTTTTTTTTGCAAATTCAAATGATATAAACTGCCGGTCTTTTCACAGGTTTTTTTCGGCGATATTTCAAGCTACGAACGGTGGTTTACTCAAAAGATGATTCATAAGTGATTTATTGAAAAACTACACCACTTGGAATAACACCCCTACAGAATGCAGTGCGACAAATTCCTAGTTGGACTTAGGGTTTTTGATGCGAAAGAATTTTCGCGAACTCTAGATCTTTTTTTTTCTATAATGAATCTTCAGTACTGTTTTCTACGTGTATTGTTAGAGGAATAAAAATGGATTCAGTTTATGTCTATGTCGTTATAATGTGGTTTTAGAACATCTGAATGAAACCACTTCTTGAATTTCCATATGTCAACGCGTTAATGTCATTGAGGTCTAAGTCATTCGTATGTTAAACGGTAAAGCTTTGAGTAGATGCGATATTTTGAATTGTGAACGAAATTCTGCGGAAAGGAATCGAAAAAAATCACTTCAACTTAACCGCTTCATTACAAACACCAGCCGGCGACAAATCTATGAATTATCATTATGGATATTATATTGATGTATTATTGTATTATTTATATTATCTATATATTAATATATATATTATTATATATCATTTATATATTATTTATTCATATTGCAAATTACATGTTAGACTTTATCGCAAGACTGGATAAAAGTGAATCTTTATGGAATGTTAGAATTCTGAAGTGCAAAGATATTTCTAATACGATTAAAGCAGTAATTTTCATATACGTCGTGTCAGTTTGTTGCTTTCCTGAAATGAAATAGTTTTCTGAAGTACCTTAACATTCTATTATGTTTGAGCTGTTTCAGATTCGCTACTGAGATCATTACAGACGTCTGTCTTACGTGATAAAAAAAACGTGACTACAGTCTGAGCTAATGAATTTTTCGAACATTAGAATGAATTTCAATAAATACTTTGTATATGATTATATCTTAATGTCGGTAACGTCAAAGCGCACTGTGCAGTGTTGACCGATAGTGATTGTGTTAGTCGATGCGTTATAGCGGCAGCTTTTCGGACGTGGATCGCTCCGCGAGTGACGGGCATTCGTCCAGTTTTCCGGACTCGCGCATCAAGTTTCCGCATGTGGTAGACGGTGAATGTGTCGCATCCGCAGAGCGATCATCAGAGTTTAAAAGCGTATTCTTATTGCAATGGAGTAGATCGCCTATAGTACACGTATGGATCGATAGATTTAGTGCATTTTTTAAATCTGTTTTTTCTCTTGTATCAGCGCTATTAGTGCATAACTGCATTCTTTATGATCTATTCCGGCTATTTGATTTTTAGTTATGTAAAAGCGCAATTTCTATATCTCGCATCCCACAATAGTAACTCATGATGGCTTTTTTTTTTACCTTCTTAGGCGTAAAGTTGAAAGCAAGCTTTCTTCAAGTTTAAAAATATAATATGTTTCTGTTTGAGTTAGCTCCTATAGCGAGTGAAACGACTTTTCAAATGCATGCAAGAAAAAATTTCTATTAATGTAACCTCGAAATGTTTATTTGGAAATAATTTTGGATAGCATTATTGAGCTATGCGTAACACAAAACGAAATTTCTTTCGGAGTGGTACGAACGATTATATCATTTCCTTTGAATGATTCGATTTTTTAAAATCAAATTTAAAACGTCGAATACGTTCCTTTCACCTCGAAACAAATAGTTCAATGAGATTTTTTTTTCCTCGTTTCAAAAAGACATCTACGAATCGATATCGAATCGAAAGGATCCCGATAGAACACAGTTAGAAACATAAATAAATACGGCTGTAAACATCAAACTGTTAATTGGCGATTACTTGTGTAAATTTTTATCAAATCATTTTGATGCTACATCCAGCTCAAGCCTATTTTCCCTCTTTTGTTTTGTAGTAGTGTAGTGCTGACAAGAAAGTGCTTACAAACAGTCAACAGTCTAATCGATACGTTTGACTATAACTATTTGAATATGGTATACAGTAATCGGAAAACCAACGTACTTTAGAAATCAATTATATTGAGGATTCAATGTAAAATTTCGTTTCATAGAGACTTAGATAGTGCTGAGAACGTGTGCTGTATGAACGTGAAGACATTTTCCGCCAAAACTGAATCAGCTTAATCAATAGCTGATAAATGCATAAATGTGCAGTGTTGCAAGGAATTTTTCACAAAGCAGAATTGATTTGAAAAATGACTGGTGCTAGATAAATGCCATATTGATTGACAGAAAAAAGCTTCCATTCTACTAACCAAATCTTTGTGGATAAATCTTAATTCATATCCATATCTAAGTGCTTTAATTATAGTGAATAGGTTCAATCATTGGAAAAAAAAAGACTAGGAAAAGAAAAAAGAACGAATCGTAAAAACAAGTCGAATTCGAAAAATTAGTAAAAAAGTAGCATGACGACAGACACAGTTACTCTATGAGAATAAGCTCTAGACTAAATAATACGATTGTTTTTCTATTACCTCTAACGGATTGAGTTGAATGAGTGAGATTCGTTGAGTGCTGATGCAAGAAGGAAACATTTTTCTTTCGAAGGAATATTCATCGAAACAACAGACGGTACAATCACAATATTTTAGCATTTACTCGTTAAAGAAAATCCGGTGCACTGAAAATCAAGCGAAGGGCAAAATTCTATCATTCAGCTGTTAAGATCGAAATATTTATTTACGGTTCTATCTGTGATATTTGATTGAAAATAAGAAGCGATTGTGCTTTGAATGAATCCTAAATGTTCCTACACTAAGCGACGACATTCACATGAAAGCAACAATGACAGAGCGCTGAGGAGTCAACATTTCCATATATCTGCTCTTTCCGCAAATCTTCAACTCAGATATACCCCTTTGATCGTCATAAAAATAAAAAATCTATACAAGATTAAGATAAATTTGGATTGAAAAACGCAAGGTGATGCAATTTTATTCGTTCTGAACGCACTCTTCTCGATGTGGGTTTTAATAGTTTTTGAGAAAGTAACACCCACAACATTTTACTGCGTTCCGACTTTAAACCTGAACTGGAATGTGGAACCACTTTCTGTGGAAGTGATAACTTTTTTCAGAGTTGAATGAAGAACAGTTCGTGAAACTGAGTTCCTAGCAATATCAAAATCAAAATTTGCAAAATGTTAGCATAATAGATTATCGCTTTACGACAATTGGTCCTTTTTCATTTTCGATGACATGAATTCAATCGTAACCAGCGATTTCAATTCGATTTTTCTTCGACGTTTTCTTATTGAAAAAAGGTGGCAATAATGTTTTTCACATAAAGTATGCGCATACGTCTACGTTGTGATACTAGGAAATTCTCTAGGTAGAACTCAAAAACTCAGTTTAGTCAAGGACAATAGTGAGAGTAGCCTTCAACGAACTCTTCTGCAGTTCTTCTTTGATTAATGACTATGCACTGATACGATACCGGGCTAATATGCTTTACAATACCTTGCAAAGATAATCGGACTACCAAATGATTAGGCGCTTACTCTAACAAGTGAGAAAAACCGACATGGAATGTATTGTATAGTTTTTCTCAAGTGAAATATTTTCAAAGAGCATTCGCAAATTAGGGCTTAATTCGATTAGCCCGAATTTCATATATTATATGAATTCTGAACTGGCTGAATGTTAACAGCTCAATGCATTAACGTGATTTCTAACTAGTTTGCTGAAACTATCATGGTTCCACGTAATAATAGTCAACGTTAACGATTTACGAGTAAAATTCTCACCATGAAAATTTCTGATTCAACTCGCTCTTTTATATTCCACACTTTCATTCTATTTGGTGCAAAGAGGTGCTCTTGTTCGAAATCTGATAACAACACTCTCATTTCTACTTAAAAACTTACTGCTTACATCATCATTTACTCAGCTTTACGTTCTCTCTTGATTTTCTTTCATTCTTGGTATGCAAGCGCTCTGAAAACTACACAACTTTTGTTTGATTTTTTTTTGTTAAAAAAATAAGTGATCTTATTTTTTGAAAAAAAAATAGCTTTTCACCATACAAACATCTATATAGTCACTATATTAATTCATCCACGGTTTATTACTTTCGAAAGTGCATTATTATTTCTTAATTGTTTCCATACGCTTTTATCGTATTCGACACAAAACACGATATTATTCTGTTATTTGTTCAACGTTCGCAATCGAAAAACAGTTGAATGCTCTACGTTTACGAATAGTAATGGAAGAATCAATAACTACCTCATGCGACTGGAGAGTTTCCATGAAAACTTCACATTGTTGGGCCTCATTATTATCTTTAATGACTGGTTACAGTACGAGAAAATGGCATGCTTTGAACATATTCAATCAAAAAACAATGAGGAAGCTCATAAATAAGCAAGTTGTATGGTAATACTAAAACAATAGGCTATCCAATTTACTAGTAAATAAGTTAATTTATTTTTCTATGTCATTGTTGAGGATTCTATTAAACATTAGTTCGTGAATAATGATAGTAACTCTTTCGACAATAAGGTGGTGACCTAGTTAATACGACTATAAAGCATCTCCTAAATATTCCTCTAAATATAATAATAAATATAAATATAAATAAATATAATAATAAATATTCCTATTCCTTTCCTATTCCTAATATACTCGGAGATGACCATCCTTCTGTTTCGAAAAGAGCCAATGAAAATCTATCCTGACACATTGATCGACTCTGATCAAAATTAATCAACCAGATAATTTTAGTGGATGCCAACATCAAATAGGGTTGAAGAATTGCTAAATATGGCTTGGTATCTAGAATCAATTCAGTACACCACTTTTTTTTTCGACGATCGAAGACGCAAAAGTGAAGTAACAGCATGAAAGATGTTTGTTATAAGAATATGAGTAATACTGAGGTCTGCAAGCGAAACAACCAGAAACAATACACAAATAAATTGAGGCTAAAGCACCGTGGACCACTCAAACCTCCGTGAAAACCTTTCATTTCATGTCATCTTAGAGAATCTATTTTAAAGTCATGAAAAATTTCAAAAATACTCAGATTCAATGACTCAGAGTTGGTCACTTGTTTTTTTATTTACTTACACTTTTTCTGTCCAAAATTCTCGTAATATGACGACTGGAACCGAGTTTTTATGCGGGTATCAATAATAATAGGGAGTTTTGAATTCAACCAAGAATAGTTCTACGGATTCCCATTCTGATGGCAATAGGTCTTCAATAACGATTCAAAATTCGAAATCGAATTTCCGAAAATTTCAAAGCTACACAGTTTAATTTTTAGTCAGCAAAAATTTTCCATGTTCTCTCAGGCTTACCTAATTGATGTGGTATTTCTTTCATAGGAGCCTAAAGAACCAACAATTTAAAACGACCTGCTTGTGAAAATGGTGAAGATAAGAAGAGAATAACAATCCTACAATCTGCTAGTTGTCATATTAAGCATGAAGCAGTACAAATATCTATCGAAGCTGAGTGCACATTAGACAAACATAACTACCACGTTTGTTAAACTGCTATCACTTATTTATTCATCGCCTCTGTTAATGGTTTTTTAAAGAAGAAAAAGTGTCAATTGTTAGTATAAGGTTCAATAATTTCTTACTCATCACCTCACATTGTACAAGGCGGGCTTTGCAGCGTGGGAAACGACTTTTGCCGTTAACAAATTAGAGAGTAGGTCTTTTCAAATCCTTGTTGATCACCTTTTTGAGCAAATCCCCTGAAAAATGTTTCTAATTAGTACGAATGTATCAAAAATGGAAAAACAAAGAGCAGAGTGATATTTCTAATAACGTTTCCTTTACATCTCCTAAGAATGGAATCGAATTTGAGAGTTCTATAGTAATGATGACTAACTTCATTTGTTAACAGTACTCCTTAATAACTCCTTTGCTTTTTGTTGTTAAATTGTTGAGGATGATGGCGATAGGATTATGGCTGAAAAAATTCTGACAGGAGGTCGATGGATATCATTACATGGGAATCGCTCTTCGAAAGTGAAAGTCGGTCACCATCATAGCGGAATTATTTACGGAATCTGTGAGATGTTTTACAAATAGCCTTGACTGCGACCCAGTGTAATTGCTTAGCAGCCTTTCAAAGTTTTCGAACTCATGTCTTCGTGAGTTATCTGTATATTTTCAGCAGGTAACTCCTTCCAATAGATTACTCACTGGCAACTTTTCAGTAATAAGACCATTGTTGGCCTTACTTCTGCGATTTTATGAATTCTTCGATTCTCAACCGTTTCTTTCCAGTGGATCAAATATAAAATAATTTGTGTTCAACATGTGCTATTACATCGCATATAATATTAGGAATAAATTTTGGGACTACTTTCTCACCATATTTGAAAATAACTTCATTCCATCATCTCAGTTCCGAACAAGTTACTAGAATTTTTTGTCATGACTCTAGACAAGACTGTCATGAAGCGAAGAAAGCATTCTTGTCATTCGGAAATAATGCTTGATTGTCAAATACCTCATTCCTCAATTTCTGTACTTGTAACAGTGAACGGGACGAATACGACCGGTAGATTGTGTAGCGTAGAACGGATCTTTTTGTCTAGTTCAAAAATCTTATAGAGCTTAAAAATGGCTAAAAGTTTGCAACATCTCAATGAATATTTTTCAAAGAAAAATAATACGAATACAAGACCTTCAGAATGTCTCATTTCAACAGATGACAGCTAATTTTTTCAGTTTCACTTCCATAAGCCAACTGTGGCTATAATGATTTGCCCCATAGAATGAGTCAATGATTGCGTCTTCTCGTAGCATTCTATCAACAGATAAATGATAAAAGTACGTCACAGTATTGTTTGGTGTGTTTTTTCCTAGTAAAGAGAACAGTTTCTCGGACGTTACGGACAACACCGAATTTTCCACTGATTATCTCTGGAAATGACTTTCACCAGGAACTTCTACGTTATCGATAAAGAAGTGGAAATTTCATTTCGCTGACAGTTGTTATAGCTGACAATTAAGAAAGATACCCATATCACGGAAAATCTAACATTAGTGAAAGTATTCAACTGATTTCTAGCAGTCAAAGAGTTAATTAAAACATTGCAGATGGCTGCCTCAACACTTGCCTGTTACTGTAGCGATTCTTGTTTACTTGTTCATCTGAGAAATCACAAAACGTTCTATTCAGCTACGCTTGAAAATGAAACGTAGTTTGAATACGACTCATGAGAATAACAAGAATCAAACTTGAGACAATAAACAATGATGATCTGAAATCTTCAAAGCAACTATAACAGGTCGTAATAATAGCTTGAGGAGTACGAAAATAGTGTACTGGTTTTATAGAAATAACTTTTTCATTAAACATAATTGCTTACATAGTAAATAGTCTGGGAGGACAAAAAATCTCGCATATGAGCTGGCCTGCATGAGCACTTTAAATTGAGCATAATTGCCCAAATTCGAAAATTGTTAGCAGACTAAACGTGATAAATAACTCAGTGACTTAGTGAAGCGTTGATTTTCTAACGATTCTAATCAGTAGCGTTCTTATAAGCCTACGCGAGTAAATACTAATATTAGAAAAGGCTAGTGCATATTTTGATTGTTTTAGAATTTGAATTGAATAATTTTATGGCACATTATTTCATATTAGAAGCGATAAAATGTTCAGCTTAAGAACCGAAATGAGGTCGAATTGTTACTATTTGTTCGAATTGTTGTCATATCATCTAAATAAAATGAAATACTGAAAATAGGCGTGGAAATATGTTCCACTGGGGCGGCCTTTTTAACGGCCATCTTGATTGCAACGATGAAACGCTGATGGTTACACTTTTAAGTGATATAAAAGCGTGTGACCAGTCTCTTCGTTTAGTCGACATGGACGAAAAGCAAAATCTGGTGGCGGCCGAGAATCTAAAGAGGTTCACATTCGTCTCTATTACAATTTCTACTATCGCCTTTTTTACTGCTATTATTGCCGTACCAATGCTTTGCATTTACATGCAAATTGTCAATTCTGAAGTTCAGAATGAGCTTCTTTATTGCCGAACAAAAGCCAACGGACTCAGAGGAGAGTATAGTAGGGTAGGCAAGAACTTAGTAATGATATATTTCATAAAATATTAGAATATTTGCAATACAACAAGTCGAAAGAGAATAAAACACTCCACATTGAAAGTAGTCGGCATGACAAGAACTTCGAGATAGTATTCAGTCAATTGTCTGTCAGCGAAAACGGGCAACGAGGTAGCAAAAACCTTGAAAGGCACTTGTTTCTCGAAAACACTTTTTCTTTTCGATCGCTGAATTCCTTCCTTCTTTTTTGTGCACAAAATTGATTGAAATTATTTAAATTTTCTACGCAACGTCATTAGAATAAAATAATATTATTCCAATCTAAAACACACTTAATGTGTTTTTGAACAAAAATCCATATCACTGTTTTTCTTTTTTCCAGATACAATCCACACGTCAGCACCGCGAAAAACGCCAAGTACCAGAACTATGCTGTTCTTGCGGTATCGGTGCACCAGGTCCTGTTGGACCGCCTGGTGAGGTTGGAGATCCCGGTCCTGATGGCACTCCCGGTCATCCTGGTGAGCCAGGACCTGATGCTCCGAGCAATGATGCGGTTCCAAATGCTAGTGATTTTTGCTTCGAATGTTTGCCTTCACCTGCTGGTCCACCTGGTTTTCCTGGTCAAATGGGCCCCATCGGACCACCAGGATCGATAGGAGAGGTTAAATTTTGCCTAAATGAATGGTTTAAATATTCCTCTGTAATACTTTAGTTACAATTTTTCATTTGACTAGTGTTTCTCTTTCAGCCTGGTCTAATGGGACAACCAGGTAACAGAGGTGCTCGTGGGCCACCCGGTCCTCCTGGGAAAGCTGGTGAAAACGGTAAGCAAGGAATGCCTGGTATTCGAGGAACTGTACGAATGCTTCCATCACCACCCGGAACACCTGGACCAGAAGGTGAGAGAGGACCACAAGGACCACCCGGACCTGAAGGTAATCGTGGTCATGATGGAATGCCTGGAATTATGGGACCGGTTGGTGATGCTGGTGTGGATGGAGCAGCAGGGAAAGATGGAGAAGATGGTGAACCAGGAGAACCAGGACAGGATGGCCTTAAAGGGTCATGTGATCATTGTCCTATTCCTCGTACCCCACCTGGTTATTAGACTGCAGCGTAGTAATTAATTTCAGTCAATAGCTTGTTTTTATGTATTGATGTTTTGAATTTCTGTATTATATGAATTTCAACGTTGTAATGAAAATAACACCAGTTATCTGCACATTAGAGTGAGCTAAGAAAACATTCATTATGAGAATATTCGGACGGAAGCATTAGTAAGAACGCTCTTGTTTAGTCGGACTAAAAAGAGCAAATTTAGTTTGCCTCAGCAATGTTATTGTCTCGTCTACCAGTCAGTTCTTTGTACTGCTGAGTTTATTGAAGAAGTTGATTTTCACTAATAATATTGGTAAAATTGAAAAAAAACACACACTACACGCACACCCATCAGTTGAACTTAAGTGAAGAGCCGTGGTGTTTTTATAATTCAAGTAAATAGTTAGCTTACTTCCGTTGAACAGCATGAATGAACAGAATACGAAATTTTAGTAGCAATAATTTAAAACTCCTCTCGTAGATGTTGCCAAATATATGTCATGGATTCGTTTCAGCTTCACCAGACCAATTAAACTCGATTTAACGAGCTATGTTATTAACAGTGAGTCAAACCCGACAAGGATTTCAAATCAAACCAAACAGAAACCGTGTTAGCTAACGTGGACCAAATCCTGAATATTTAACCAAAATCTCAACCATTAACAAATTTCGCTTCTCTATTTAGAGCTTTCGTTTAATATTTTGGTAAAGCATAGGCGGTTATTGCTTTGTTGGTAAGAAAAATAAAGTGTAAAAGTTTTCTAAGGAGAATTGCAAGGCCGCTTCATAATTCTCGCCTACCATTTTGATGCCTTCGAATTATCGTTGCGGAAAAAAATACGTCACATAAATATTTATATAAATGTTTTGTCAGCTAGAATTTGTTGTTCAACTTTCTGATTTCGAGGAATCGAAAATTTTCATAGGAAACAAGGATGCGATCCGTCCAATGTGAGTCATATGAATAAAATTAGACCGGATATCTGTAAATCTGTATCTGTTCGAGTCCCGCCTGAGGTTGCGAGTTTTGCGACCAACTCAGCGCAATTCCAGATGTTTTAATATCCTTACAAATCATGTTACAATTATGATAATTGTATCATGAAAATATAAATTATGATTGTATAATAGAATTAGTATCCACTGGTTTCGTAATTAACTTCAATATTATTATAATTTTGCAAACTTTGATTCTGCTAAAATGTCGATTTCGCAACCTGTTCTTCATTTGAATACGGAAAAAGTTATCATTTTCACAGAAAGTGGTTCCACATTCCCGTTCAAGTTTAACACCAAAACGCAGTAATATATTGTGGGTGTTACCATAATAAAAATTATTAGAACCAAAACTCATATTCGAATGGTGAAATGTTCCTTTCACACAGCATTCGTTCATTTCGCAATTAATCCAACCTCTAACGTTTCCAAATAATCTTGATCTTTACCATTCAAATTTTTACGGCTACTTCTTCTATAAAATAATTATTACTGCTTCATTCAGCTTATATCTTGATGCTAAACATGAAATATATCCCACACTTAAATATATATATATATATATAACATTGTTTGATAATATTTTAGTTAGTTCAGTTTAATTTGAATTCAAAACTGTGAATAAGTAGTTTATTGTTCCCTAATATATGAGAGGCCAGAGGAACGAGTCGGATGTCACCAAATGACATTGCTGCTGCTACAAGTAACTTCATAGTTACACAATACATTCAAAGTGACTGGGAGCATCTTTCGTCGATATCAAATTTCTCGATGACGTTATTCGATGCAGTGCCAACAGATAATGAAGCATAGTTGAAACAACATCTCACAAGGAAATCTCATAAGAACAAGATAATTAAGTAAAGCGATGACCAATAATTAAGAAACGAGTAATACATAAGAGTTGTTAGCTCAACGTCACTACATTCTGATATTGTATATCAAAACTCGTATAAATGCTAGACTGGAGAAGACGTTCTTGTTCTTGGGTGTTTTAAACCTCACGCTTTCATCATGGAGCCTTTATTCGAAAATAGAGCGCATTGAGATTAACAATAGCATACATGAAGAGTTAATATAATTAGATTAATGTGCTAGTGACCAATTTTTGTCTGTAATTATACAATAAAGCAATAATAACTGGTTAAATGTATAAGATGGAACGAGATTGCTTTAGAGGTGATGAGCTACGCTTCATCAGCTTACAGTAGATACAGGTAGGGGAGGGAGGTTTCAAGACGTTGGACGAAAGCTTCATTTCAATTCGTCAGCAAGTCCCTCTGAGATGCTCATGTTAGAAGCTAATCGAAATTTCAAAATTACAATGGCATTTCATCCAAGTGTACAATTTCGCTTTTCGACCTAGATATTTATTGACAATTTTATGCCGCTGCTTCAAAAAATCAAAGATCAAGTAAGTCCATGAGAAAATTGAGGATAACAATGCTTTGCGGTATACCATAATAATAATAATAATAATAACTCTGATCAGATGTCAGATATATAAATAAATGGAAAGGATTTAATATTCTTCTAGAATTTCTCTATATGCCTGTCTATTAAGAGTATAAAAAAGATTTCATTCGGTGAATGTATTGTAGTAATCAACTCATGAAGAGCACTATGTTGTGATTATCGCCGATGTGAGTACCTCTTCTGAAGTTGAGTGATTGACATGTTTTGTGGAACTAAACAAGTACTACATGCTAGTTTTCCGGTGATTTGCAAATGATTCTACTGTGATAAACCTACTGAATCTTCGAGAAATCATATCATCATGAATTAAAATTTCTATAAGAGTTGTCAAAGTGGAGCGAGAAGTAAATATGATTGAACAGCATCGATTCATTGCTATTTGTCAGTTCTGTTATGCATTAAAATCACTCGCATTATAACAAGCGGCAGAAATGTGAGGGGTAGCCTTTCTCTGAATTAGTAATGAACCTATTTAGTTGTTAGACAGACTGTCCTTTTGCCAATATGAAAAAGACAACGGAGAACGGAAAAGAGAATGTGAGGAAAAATGAGTGATTTAGAGTGGCTTTCATTCATAACATTAAAAAAAGAAAATATGTGCAGTTCATGGTAGCACCAAGAATTAAGTTATTTTCTAGTCGTTGAAATTTCAAATGAATCTACTATGTAGGAAATCTATAAATGATTTGAAATATAGACAGCAAATGAGAGTTGATTCGGACAACGTGTGATGGTCAACTAATGGCACTCTAAAATTAATGAAAAATCTCAAAACTTGTCGACTTTTACGCTACAGAGAAATTTGCAGAGGCCGTTATTTTGAAATGAATCAGCTTTCTTCCGTCCCGCAATTCTCGTAGTTACTAGAATCGTATTAGAAAGAAAATCCGTTGTTACACTTACGTTTCTTTTACGTATCCCTAATGATGCTGCGTTAATCATAAAGCTTGAGACTTCAAGCAGTCACATTTCCTAAAAAAATATGTTAGTAATGCACCTACAGTATTACAACTCCATTAGATTCTTCCTTTTAGAAAATTTATTATTTCTATTTTTATATATCACCTATTCATCACAAAATTTGATCCTTATCTCGCGCGTTGACCCATATCGCACAAGTTAAGACCCAAGTACGCTACCTGTTGCCCTACCGACACTTCATTTCAAGACCAGAAAGGTGAATGCTTATGAAATATTATCATTAAAAATAATTCAAGCATTGATTGATCACAGAAGTAGAGCCTCGAACCTGTAGTGAGTAGCACGCCGGATTTGATCACAAGTTATTAATCAATCAATGCCCCAGTTATTTTCAGCGATAATATAAGTATTAGGATTCGCATTCCGATTGAGTGCGTGGTTAACTAATCAACATATGATATCAATAACACAATAAAAATCCGTAAGTTGATTGGAAATAGACGAAAAAATTCTGTAGAAGATGTTATGTGAAGGGCAATTATTTGCTCAACCCTGTGTAATACTCATTTGTAATGCGTTGGTAGAATTCAGTAATATCAGTGACGTTGATACGATTATAAGTTTATAAGATGGACTATCAGAATTGTCGCTTCAGCCAATTGATGACTTCGTTTTTGCCGTCTTAGACTTTGGAAAAACCCGCAATTAACTCTTTATTTGAATGACACATCAACAGCACAATAGCTATAAATCAAAAATCTATATAACAGGATTATCATAGAAAATTACATGAGAGTGTGATTATACATTAACATAACATTTGTTAGTCAAATAATACATGAGGTAAAAAGAATGATAGATCAAGCTCAACAATAGCAATATATCATAAATTAATACATGGATAATTTCACAAACTATATAATGAGGCAATAACTACTAGTTCATTACAAAAAGGTAAACGAGGACGCGGTGGGTAGTACGAAAGGAGGGTATGGACAAGACGCTCACAGTAACTGCTTCTATAGGAACGGGCGGAGAATCCGGGATGTTGAAATGATGTACTTTTAAGTCCCATAGCCAGATGTTCTTTTGCATCAGTGCAAGAAGCTAATCGACATTTCAAAATTTCAGCGTTCCTTTGCAAATTTGGACATTTACCTTTGTTTATCTGGTTAGTTGCACTTTTGCAACACTGATTCAAAAAAATTAATGATCAATTAAGTTCGAAACAGTCACGCTTTATGATGTTCTTTAGAAGCATACATGCTATATCTGAATAATGAAATTAAGGGAATAATTATTTAAGCCGTCCAGTAATACCAATTACTGTTTGATAATAAATGTAGAAGCGGATAGAGAAATTTTGTTATTTACTGAGAACCTTCTATATTGGTAATGAAGATAGGTAAAATAGATAAGATAAGATAAGATAATTGTTGGCGTTGATCAATCCCTTGTGCCTGGATGTGCCGACGCATTCGTGTTTAACGTGATATCGTGGAGGTGGTTGAATGCGTGCCTGGTCTATACAGTGACTTGAGTTGACCACTCTTCAACAAGTCAGTGTCAGTTATCTTACCCAGATTTCTCGGGCTTCATAGAGCTGAAGGCGGCTGCGAGCTGATTCGTGTCGGCGTGTCACTGCGTCACCTCCACGGCTGAGCCATTGCGTCCCCCATTGATAAATGGGGTTCTTCAATAATTCACAAGAAATATTCATGCGTGGAGTGGAAAGCGCTGGGTGAGTGGACACTTCTACAAGGCCTCTTTCTCAAAAGAGTTGGAAACTTGAAATCGATGAAGGTCAAAGGGATGGGGATATATTCTACAATGTCAAGGTTTTCTTAGAGCCTGTACTCACAAGGTTGGTTTTCGACTAGTATTCTGCCCATATTGTTAAGGATGACGTATATGAAAAGCTTATAGACGACAAGCAGGCAGATTGAGTTATAGTTGCCATTGTGGTTAACGTGTTAATATTTGTGCAGCAGCGTACTTCTTCTAGTTATTTGTTTTTTCCTCTAACTTTGTTTTCTGTCGGATAATGAAGAAATGATGAACTGTATAAATGAAGACGAGCCGTAGATCTTTCGCATTTTCTGGCTACTCCTGATGCTGAACGATACTTTGCTGACAGCATACCATATGCGCCAAATATCTTACATTAAAATGATGCTACCTTTTCCCTACAATTTTACATGTTCTCTGATACAAAAAATATTTTCAAAAATTCAAATCGTTTGCTACATTCAAAATATTTACGATTTCTATCTTGTATGGGCCACGGCGCTGTACGAGCGTGCTGCCTCACTTATGTATTCTGATCATATGCATCAAATCAGGCATGGCTGTATTGCCTACCACTACCTAGCGATGTTCATACACATGATACGATCATAACTGATTTACTTCATTCTTATTTCATCATATATAAGTCAACGGCTAATGCCCTTCTATTTGTTTGTAGTTGCTGATGTTTTACAAATGTTTTGGGCTTTTCGGAATTGTTACATGATGTGAGCTCTAGTGGTTACGAACTAAGATCCTCAGTGCTAATTCACTTTATGCAGCTGCTAGTTGTGCGGCTTTGAGGACATTAATTGGATTTCTGGGACATTAGTTTGATCTCCTAGACCCTGGTAGATATGCGTTAAATGGCTGTGATGGATCTTAAAGCGTACTCTACATTTCGCTGTTATGGCTTTAATTGATTGTGTCTTTTCCAGTCAAGAAGTGTTTTATCCTCATAGCCTGCACTGTCAGGAATATCGCGTTTTATTTGTAGTTCAGTTTTGGAAACGTGAACAATTTTGCTGACTCATATTTGTTCGCATTATCCCTTCAAGTCGTTTGTTTCAAATTATTCCCAAACTGTTTTGTTTTGTTGATGTTTTTCTTCGTTATGAAATGCGGTGATTTTGTGTGTCGTTGGTGAATCCAATTTATCAATACCAATATTTGAGTTTTGTTTGGTATTATTAGAAAAGAATTGAGTTCAATTTGTAAAGAGTACATTGTTTCCCTACCTGTTTTGACTAATATCTGACAACGCCATAGATAATTTCCTCGGTTCCATAGGCCGAAGCGCAATACGTACGTCGGCCAGTCCACGATTTCAGTCAAATGTAAAGTGAAATTTCGATAAAGTTTCCTGCGTAGAAAACACAGATACGTCCAATCAAAATTGATAGGAATAATCGTCGATGTTGCCAAAAACGGTATTTCTGCAAAATCTGTCTAGGAAATCATATAAATTTCAATATACTTGAGTTCTAGGATTCCGCTTCGTGAAAACTGCGTTTTTTCTGCTTTGCGCGTGAGAAAAATCTGAAAAGGAATTCTATTTAAGCATTGACACAACAGAAACATCAGTCAGAATCAATTAGACCAAGCTTTCTCTTTACTATGCTGTGGTCTATTTTGTTATGATATTCTCCATTAGAAGACCCGTATGTCCATCAAAGGGATAAAATCTTTGAAATTGTGAGGAGTTGACATAAAACACTTTGCTCGTTATAATAATTTTATAGCTGCTCTTCTGTTTATTCTATTCGAGTCCGTAGGTCCCAATGTGATCGATTGTTCTTCTACGTACAATCTTGATATTAGAATGGCTAACAACGTCCTTGTAGGATATATATTCACTGCAGAAGTTGTGATGTGTCTAAATGCATATAGGTGTTTTGATTTAATCTTAATTGAAGTACAATGCTGGAGTGCAGGCCGCGAAGTTCGTTGAAACTGAGCTTGGAACGTTGAAACGTCTTTTCGTTCTCAAGCGTCCGATTTGGGTCGTTATTTGTTCAAACGAATCGATGTTTGCGTGCGATTTTGAATCAACGTGTACGTTTACCCCATCGGCACCTCTTTTATCGCATGCTTCAAAGGAACAGTTTTTCTCGTTGCCATAGACAACGCTTAGTTACAAGTGTCTTCCAAGGTGTGCTCGAAACCTTCTAATGATCTCGTATCTGATTTTCTTAACATGTATGAAAAGGTCTTCTATGGAGGATTCTGGTGCAAACGTCCATGCTTTGTATATACAGGTGTCATTTTAATCCTTTTCCACAATAGGTATGAGTCAACCTAGCACAGCAGAATCAGAGAGTCCATTCCATGAATATACCCGCATCTGAAGGCTCAGCAAATTCAAACGACTGATAATGACGTTGCATTGGCTGTTGCACCGTTCAATTCTTCTATATTACAACTGTCGTATAGTATTCTTTCATTATTCGTTATTAATCACAAGTTTATGTTTTGAGATTTTCTAGGCAGGCGAGCAAACCTGAATGGCCCATTTCGCAGACTACTTAAAGTGATCATCGATATATTATGTTTATCAGAAAGTTCTATTTGTTTTCATGACAACAATTTCCGACACACACACACAAGCAGATTTCTACGCACTTAGAGGATTTTCGGCTCTACTTTTACCGCTTAATGTATGCATACTAAAGTAGCAAAATATTAGTTGCAACAGAATTGATTCACGTTAGTCTCGAGTGAGAAGCGATAGTGTACCTGTGGATGCTAAAAAAGTTGTTTACCTCACTGTATTTAATACGAATTTCCACAAGGAAGAAATGCTACGGAAGAAAATGTAGACATTTATTAGAGCGTCTAGTGATTGTGTAGTTTCTGATAGGACATACAGAAAAAAGTTTGAAAATTTCGAAACAGGTGATATCGACTTCGAGCTCTTAAAATGAAAATAAAAAATTTAAAATTCAACGAAAAGCATGATTCGGATAAGTGTTATCAGCAAGTGCATAATCCACAGTACCCCCAAGAAAAGAAGCTGGTGTTTCTCAGTAGGAAAGTTTTTATATTGTATCATGATAATGCCGGGGGCGCAGTGGCTCAGTGGTGGAGGTGTTGCAGTGACACGCCGGCCGATTCAGTTCGTGGCCGCCACTCAGGCCTATCAAACCCGCCATCCCTCCGGGTTCGGTAAATTGGTACCAGAGGAGTCTGGGTAAGATAAGTGGCACTGACTTTTTGAAGAGTGGTCAACTCAAGTCATTGTATAGACCAGGCACGCATTCAACCACCTCCACGATATCACGTTGAACATGAATGCGGGGGCGCATCCCACCACCAGGGATTGATCAACGCCAACAATTATCTTATCTTATTATGATAATGCCAGGCCACACGCTGCTTTGAGAATTTCTCAAAGAATTTCATAACTAAGTAGGGAAATTCTGTCCCTTTCACCATTTCCTCAAGACTTATCACCTATCAACTATCACATGTTTTCATACTTATCAATTTCTTTAAAAGGCAAGAAACTCAAAATAATGAAAGTATCAAGCATGCACTAATTCAATTTCGCGCATTAAAAGATGAAATCTATAAAAATGAGATATAGCAAATGCCCTCACGCCGGCATGAAATCATTATTGGAATTTGCAGTTATATTATTTTATAAAGTAGTTATATCATTCAATAGTGTTTGTTGACGGTAAGGAAAATTTTGGTATGTATTTTTTGTTTTATTATGAAAACGGTCAGAACATTCTGATAGACCTTATATTCAAATTCCTACGATGCTGAATCAATCACAAAACTTGGGACCTCAGCCAAGAAACTCGAACGCGTATTCCAGACATTTCCGGTCCGGTGTGCTACCGATTGAACTATCGAAGTTTTCGCTTATCACTTAATGCTTCATTTTTGCAGTGGTTATTCTATCAGTACTCGTCCGTTAATGGGTTTGATCTAATAGACCGATATCGACATAACATATATTTAAGCTGATAACAACAAGACTCGCTCGAACCGGATGTATAATTTGCCGTTGTTATTCATCTTCCTACCAGAGGTTAAAATGATTTTACAATCATGTTGTTTATATCCATGCAGTTTTGAGTCAAATATAAAAGTTGGAACTTCAGAGAAACCCGAATATGCATCCTACCGATGTTGTTTTGTCGTGTGATACGTTTGAAATGATTGTAAGGTACTATATTGGAGCACTTCGGCGTTTAGTCAAGCTTAATAATTTGTTACTACCATTTGAATGCCATTTCATACCGATATTATGGGACGTTTCGGAAAACACTTCAAACTAATGTGCTACAAATGTGTGAAACCGGTTTGCAGTTGATATAATGCCTTAAAATAAGAATTGCTAAATGACTTCGCTCTAATGCAATAAAAAGTTCGGAATGATTATACACCATCATACAACTGCTGTTGAGCGAGGTAAGCAGTGCAATTCAATGACGAAGCAGCTCGTTACGGTAGTGATTACTTTTATCCTTTGCAATTCCAGTAACTAAAGTAATCACATTATAGGAAAAAACAATACGCACCACTATCGAAACGATTCAATCTATTGAGGTTTTTCTGAATTTCTGTTCAACAATGTGGTCTGCGTCCATGTTCTTCACTTGTGCTCCACTCATACTGGAATGAGGAGAATTAGTCGAAAAGTGAATCTGTAAAATATTTCAGGAAAGAAGATTGAATGTTCACCTGTTGATTAGTTTCTTTTCACTAAAGCTTAATAGAAATAGCTTAATTATAATGCTATATGTGATCTCCAACAAAACACACCCACCTTGTTGGTGAATCGATTCACCGTGTTCGCATTCACATCAAGAATAAGATGCGTTGTTATTCATAAGATTCACAATCACTCATACAAAATATAGAAACATGTGTCACGTCGACAAAATTCGAACTTGCTGGATAGTAATAGGGATAATTCGACAGATAAATGCTGTGGATACTAGTAGACGTTTTGCCGATTCTCAATCATTTTCTAGCGCGAATGACAGTTGTGAACAAAAATATTCATGGAAAATTGAAAAAAACCGAATAGTGGTAATTCTTTTAATGAATTCACAAGTCAATTTCTTTCAACGCTTACCAATCTGTACTTACTACTATTAAATAACTATAAAACACTGGAGAACAGGTCATATCAACGACACGCGGGAAGTTTTGTACAAGGGTGAACACAGGAAATTTGTGTTTTCCATCGTTCCTAAAAACGACGTTCTGCCGTTCACGTAATTTGCCAGAATTCCGACTAATTGCAAGCACTCAGAATCGCATTCTTCAAACCTCAGTATTTTAATATGCTTGTAGACGATACAGTCTTCCACTTTTATCAAGCTATCGTGAAAAGGGCAAATTTTCGTAGTTGTTCTATGAAATTTTTTTCCATAGCGCGTTATATGCTTATCTCGATCGGCATCGTTTCATTCATACAAAAATGGAGCGCTCACTTCTTATTTGTATAAAACTTTTAAATAGTGTGGAACGTGTTTTTTGAGATTTTCAACTTTTCACTCATTTGTGCAGTTGATGCGACCCTATCAATTTCTTCTAAGCGCATCCATTACGGCCTTCTGTTTGGGCTGATTTGGAAAAGCATTATGCTGTAGAATTGAATGATGGGATTAACATTTCATCAGCACATAAAAATAAGCATTTTAATAAGCTTTCTTTGATTTTTATCTCAGTCTCTACTTCAATCGCCTGAGTCTCAATACATCGAAGAAGCTATGCAAAAATCGCGTTCAATTCGTTTTCCGAACTATTTGATTATAACTCGAAAAAAAAATGGGCTCTTTCTATTACTTATAGCACTTCGAAGTGTTATCTTAACTTTCGTTGATTTACTAATTGTTCACTTGCCTGTCCGGCAATTTTGATGAAATCGACCTCCACTGGACTTAATGAATCCAACAAATTGTTGGATAAATAGGAGAACTGAGCATGCTTCCAGCAACCGTATTATCTTCTCAGGCTATGTCGCATAGTTTTTATGCACACTAATAATGTAAGAGCGAAGATCGTTTAAAATGTTTTCTATGCGAATCTCAAATAACACATACGTTCGAGAAACATGAAAAATCTGTGTGAACGCTTTACGTTAATTTCGGATTTCGTGCTACCATGTTATTTGTTGCAATAAACGATTCGTAACGCCACGTTTAAAGGGCTGCTTTTTGTCTGCATACAAAATTTAATGCATTTAAAAATCGAAGTGATAGAAGAAATTTTTCGAGCTCTATAACACTTTACACTTCTTCGTCTGAAATATTCAATCCAGGTGTTGTAGTATATCTATTATGTTTTATTAAATAAATCAACAGAAATTCAACGATAGCATATATGAATGGTAGTGAACAAACTTTTTCATAAAGCATGTTTTAGTACCCCGGCGGGGTACGTGGAACCGGACAATGGTCGCATGATCCTATCATGCCATCTTTTCCAGGTGATCCAGGCGCTCCTTCTTCACCGTCTTTTCCAGGTGTTCCATCTTGTCCCGGGTCTCCATCTGGGCCTTGTTGACCAGGCTGTCCAGACTGCCCAGGAGAGCCAGCCATTCCGTCTGGACCAGGTGATCCTTGTAAGCCTGGAGGCCCTGTTTCTCCGACAGGAGATTTAAGCATTCTCACTGCTCCTGGTTGTCCAGGTTTTCCATCTGGACCGACATCTCCCTCTCGTCCTGGCATACCTCTTGGACCCGGTGGGCCCCTAGGACCAGGAAGACCCATTGATCCCTGCTATAAATGTGAAAGTCATAAATTTAAAAAGAAAATTTTCAAAAGTATAACTAACCTCACCCATTTCACCAGGCGGACCAACAGGTCCTTTGAATCCCATCATGCCAGGTATACCAGGAGCTGACGGCTTGCACTCAAAGCAAAAATCTTGTGCAGTGGGAACTGAGTTCACATCATCTGCATCAGCTCCTGGTGGTCCAGGTACGCCTGGTTTTCCATCACTACCCGGCTCACCATCGGAGCCTGGCAGTCCAATTGGACCTTGAAGACCAACACCACATGAACAGCATGAGCCGGACGATTGACGTTTATACCGAGCCTTTTCAAGCTGAAATCAAACTTTAGAGAAGCCAGAAGCTTAGATAAATATTTCAAAACGCTTTCAATGTGTAAAAATGGTATTGTGTAGTAGGATTAGTTATGGCGTGAAATACTACTTTCATTATAGATAATTCGAAGTACTGACAAACTGAATCTACATTGAAAAACCCATTATACAACCATAACACACGTAGACAATCGAATAACAACGTATCCGTTCGTAGCAATGAGACTGAATTGCATGTATACAATAATTATGCTACTGATCAATGCATGAAAGAGTGGGAAGAAACATAAAATGTCTATAGATAAAAGAAATGTTAAACCTTGACGAATTCGCTATGTAGCCCGTTGTTTCTGACTCGACAGTATGTCAATTCTTCTTGAATACCAGAATGTACGTTCTGCATATAGACACACAGCATAGGCACTGCCAGTATGGATGTCATTGTAGCGATGGTGGACACCGCCACCCCAAAAAAAACAATGTGTTTTAGTTTTCTGGCTTGAACGAATTTAAGTTTCTCATCCATCGTGGCTGGTCTGCAGGAGGAGCAGGAAACGTGTAAACGTGGTAAGCGTGTCATTTTTATGTCGTCAAATGTGCACTTATATAGCTGAACGTTATTGTGAAACGGAAAAGGTGAGGTGGGCGTAACGTTAGTCGCACAACTCTACCTTTTTTTTGCATAGAAATAACACAGAAATCAATAGTGAAGGACACTAGGAAATTTTTTCTTTTTCTATAGTAGTGTGTCCTGCATAGTATGGACGTCAATGTAGTAAACTAGTGAAAAGGAATTGGAGCTATGCAACCATGAAATTGTAAGGGTGTCATAGACCTGATTATTTTTCAACATTATTCAACACACAATCAGTACATATACGAAGTTGTACAATGAAAATGCTAGTCGCAAGAGGTTATGTGCTACAAACAGCATTCCCTATAGCAATATCAACAAAATATTGGAGCAATAAGCATGAAATTGGGAGTGCTTACAAGTCTCAACTTCAATACATCGATATGATAATATTATGATTGGTCTAAAGATGAAAATCAAGATCCATCAGAGATTCTCCAAGCATCTTTCACTACCACACATATGATGAAAAAACTCTTTGCTGCGATCAACTGTCGACAAAATGCTCAGATGCTTTCTGAAAAATTGATACTTTCAAACTCGTTTGTATATCTTCCTTATTAGTGAGATAGTGCAGACATGTCCTATCAGAATTCACTTCCGTTTTAATCAAAAGTCATTTATAACTGCTGTGTTTTGAAGAGAAATTCCGGGATTGCTCTTCGTTTGAATGTCATTGTAGTGCATTATATTATCATTTCAAAAAATAAGCCTCGTCCTAGTGATTCAGTCAACAAACCAATGTCCAATGTAATGACGATCCTCATGTATTTATTAAAAGCTCATGTAATGATTGGAAGTATGTGAAAATCTCATAGCATGTCATACAGCAAGCATTAATACTGCAATAGCAGTCATATCGAAATTGTAAAGTGTATAAGCGTCAAGTTTGCTTTAAAAGAACGCCTTTTATCATGCCATCAATCTTTTGTAGAAAGTGCGTTCCCATCCTTGATGACATTTGAATTGGTAGACACATTAGCCAATTATTTGTAGCGCAGTGACTTCGTTCCAATCGCACGCGACCACCCACCTTTTTCTTCAATCTGCAAAACTTCCGAGAAAAGAATCCTTCGCTCAACATTAATTGAATGTTTCTCGGGCTTTTCTCGCGTACTGAATTCTTGATCCATAGTAAAGATAATGTGGAAAAAACAATGCATTTAACTTCAACGTAGATCACATACGTTGTACCTGCGCTGTAGGAGATACCTTGCGGCAAAGAACCCCAATCAAGTCATCGCTAATGAATTATTCTCGCATTTAGTAGTCTGTATGATTGATTCCATGCCATATATATGCATGTCATTTTTCGTATCTCGGAGTGAGCTGGAGATGTTCGCTGACTAAAAAATAAGACTTGATAAAGCTTTGTTTTCGTTTATTCTATCCTTACAGAAACGTAAGTTCGAAGGCCTATCAAATCTATCATTTTATATATTCAAATTGTGATGGAATATGGTTAGCGTTTATGGTTCAAGGATACGAAATCAACTATTAAATGTATATTTTAAAACATTTCGTGCACATTAATATATTCATAGGAATGATGCTACTACATTTCTGAATAGTTGAATTGCTCAATATCCTGAGGTCGTAAGCAGATTAAGGTAGTTGCCACGAGTTGCTCTGGACAGTGTGAATGGTAGCAGAGATTTCTGATGTTTCTTAAGCTGCTGATATGTCTTTGAATAATACTGAATACATATTTTTAAGAAGAAGGAACTAGAGAAGAATTTGCTCAAGACCAATATCTCTGGTATGCATCGTCACACATTCTACTTCATGATTACTCGTCGAGGTGATTGAATGCAAATGTTTAGTCATTGAGTTGTTGTAAGCAAACTCTTATCGAACTTTGCATTCTTTAGTAAACTGTATAATAATTGAATGATATCGCTATAAAACGCGCCAATGAAATAGAATTATTTTAAAGAATAAAAATTACTGTTTTTAGGTATGTATTCACTAAACAATTGTTTTCAGGTGAGGAGCAATCTCTTCGTTCAAGTATATTATCGATTTTTGAAGTAAGAAAAATTTGTCTTACATTTTATTGCTTTTTCTTGAACTTTCATTCATAACACCTGCGAGTGGAATTATCATTTTTATTCTTTCGTGTTAATGAATCTTCCTTTGATCAACAAGAGGGCACTGCTTTCTTTTTCATAACAGTTACTCATTTGAAACGTGAATCAAACAAACTGATTAACGTGGAGTTTTAAATTATTGACAAACTGTTAAAGTTCGCTGAAAATTTGAAAATAAAGAAAATACCTGTAATTATGCTGAGTTTTACGCACGAAAAAATCACATCAAGTGGGATTCAAACCTGCACTTGGAGAAATCAGGTCTGCCGTGCTGATCCGTTGCACTACCTAGGCCCTCGGTCTACGAGCACTCAGTGCTTCACTCATAGTAGGTGGGTATCCTGTCAGCACTCACCCGCTAACGGGTACGATCTGGCGAACCGATAGCGGCACTGCATGCAGTTAAGCTCATAAATACGGGATAACACGAAATCCACATATAATAGCAATTATAGTTCTCTTTTATTTTACTACGATATTGAACTACGAATAGAAGGAAACTGTAATAAGCTCCTAACACGATTCTACAGTGTCTTGTCGAAAAGCAATCATTTGCCGCTGATTGAGAAATTTTTCGAAAGGAACGAGAAATTGAAAAATAACGAAAAATGAAATGAAAAATATTAATGAAATTAAAAAAAGTTTTACATTAAGAATATCACATTGCTTTGTTGACTTAATTGACATGTTCTTTTTTTTGTTAATATATTATGAAATCACAATGGCAATATGATAATAATCAGTTGAAATGAAATCATATGGATTAAGAATAATAAAAGTTTTAAAGAAGTATGGATTTGAAATGAGTTATATCAACAATTTTCCACATTTTGTTAGTTGAGCTTGGCTTGTACGAGCCTCTTTGAGAATACAAATAAGATAATCACCTCAAGCAACTTGATTCTTTCTATGAATTTCGTCCTTTACCTCGTTAAAAGTGTTCGACGAGTAGTCTGAATAATGATTGGATTTATTTTTTATCACACGCAGAACGATCAATAAGCCTGTTTTCGTTTTTTATTCTCTATCAGTGTATTCTTGATGTATTTCTTGATTTCCATGAGACTTTATTCATCACATATTTCAAAGCGTCGCATTGCAGTACTGTTGTGGTCCGTTTTTACAATTTCCTCATCTGAAATGGTAATCAAAACCTACGGCAAGACCATACAATTTGATACGAATTTAACATTAACTGTCTACTGTTTCACAACAGTACTGTTCGACTATTTATTTGACAACGGCTCATGAGACGGCTTTGGTTTTGACGTTGTTTCTAAGGCGTATTAATAGTTTATGAATCCTAGAATAAATGACTAACCAACAAACAAACACTACCTGTACTCTTCTGACATAATTTTTATGCTTTATTTTTACAGCATTGTATCTGAGGTAATCAAGCTTGTTTTAAGTCTTCAGCGTCATCCAAATGACTTAAATAAAATGGTTCAGTAGTGGAAGGCATGTAGCCGTGGTTCACTGGAGAATAGTATCCACTTTGTTAGATAAGTTAGAAAAGGATTTTACTCCCTATCGCATCACAACCCGAATTTCATTGAGAAAAAATCAGAGCAGTCTGTTTTTTTCAAATAGTTTCGCCTCCTTGTAAAATTCTTAGCAGTTATTGCTTGAAGTTTATCATTAGCCATGTCAAATGTGGATAGAATAATCAATGTTGGGAAGGATGTAGCTTTGCTGGAAGTTGGTTTCTAACCTTATTTCATGTTTGCTTGAATAAAGCTTCATTATTTTTTTCCTATTTTTTTCAGAATATTCGGTATCTACTCTCGCCACCATTAAGTCAACAAAGTAAATTTTGATTTATTACTTTTTTTTTTGATTTATAGTAAATTTAGGCAGCCGTTTGCTTCTCATACCAACGAGTGCTTAAATTTTACGATAGATCCTACGGACTAAATGGAACACATGCGAAGTTTATCGTTATTAAGATTTGCTTCCTAAATGGTCGCTGTTTTATTCAGTGCTATCAATATGCAAAATACGTTGGTCTTCGAAGTGATACGCGAGTTGGCTTGATGTTGTATACGAGCGTTCGAGTTTATTTCATGCCAACTAAGCCTTCAATCATTCAGGGCTCATTAGGCTGGCAGCACACTAATTTGGAAGAGAAGGCAGCACTGGTTTGACAACAGGCTTGTTCTCTCAAGTGTTTATCTCTCGTGTTCAAACATCTCGTCTTAACGTTAAAGGCGAATGGATGGCGCACTCCGACAGTGAGATAGATTATGCCAATGCTTATCGTCATGCTATAATTTATAAATAATGTAATTGGATGATTTCAATCATATTGCCTTGCGGCACAATTGAAAGAGGAACCGAAAAAATAGTGTATATTCAATTCTGTACAGGCGAACTAAGCCTTCGATTTTGTGGTGGTAAACAACCGTGATCTGACAACACAGTAGTACTTTCAAGTCGTTCTACAGATTAATCACATCCAACGATCTACATGACAGCATCGAGGCAACGAGTGACTAGCGCAACTTACCGAAAAAGAATAAGCTAGTGCTTATCCTTTAAATAAAACACCACTGATAAGTTAATGAAGCGAGATCATCAATTCTTTGATCATGCAAAAATTAGGTTTTGAAGAGTGAATTTCTAAAGAAGATCTACATATTATAATTAGAAGTCCAGTATCACAGCTCGATTTATGATTTTATTTTTTATTGTGATTTTTTTCTGATCACATGCTCTTTTCTTCTTTACTCTACCAGTTTTTTATATTTTCCTTAGACATTTACTACTTTAGTTTTGCTGTTTTCTACCCTCAGCTTGTATCAAATACTCATTAAATACTTCTGTGTCAGACGATGACCAAGTTCTAAACAAAAAATAGACCTAGTCATAAACGTGAGTGGTGACAAAAATATCACAGTGAACGCATGAGATGAGCAGCCAATTAATAAATTTTGAGATTTCCTCATTAAATCGCAAATTGCCTTCCGGCAATATTTCGTTGAAAAGAAAATGAACACCATGGATTCATTGCGATGACGTAAATTTTTACAAATCAAAGATCTCTGTGAAATTCGCTTATGGTATTTTCATGCATTCATATTTGTCAGTAAAACTTCTGATGAAGCGTTAACATAATAGAAAAAAATGGAGTGCCACTAGGTGTGCCATTGCGCTTTGCAAACCGGATTTCTATTGTGCATTCAATTGTTCCATTTCTATTGTTATACGTTGTTAATTTACCTATGTGTTACTGTTAACGAATTGTCAAAGAAAAATTTTCACTGCTTTCGTAGAGATTTTCAGGTTTCATAACCTCACCCTCACCCTAGTGATATAAGCTTGCATATTAAGACGAGTACAAGATCGTATAGAATGCACCGCTTTTTCTATAACATTCAAAATTAATTATGTATTAACAACAGATATGAATATATGGATATATTGAACTGTTTCTATTTACTATCAAATGTCGGCAGTATTCTTTCTAGGCAAGACATTATTCTCCACGTTGATACAGCTTTCTGATGATCTTTGATGCACCACCCTAAAAACAATAATTTTTACTTTCGATATCCTCTAGCTCTATTAGCATACGAATTAGCTATGATGATGTCATTCATTCCTTATGTGGGTGATTAAGGAATCAAATGTTTTATTGAGGTTGGTTAAGGCAACTGATTGTTGAAATATTCGCTTTCGGCAACAGCAAGTGACTCAGAAGATGCCAAAACCTGTGCTGTTTTGATTCTGTTTATGTTATCACTACTGTAGATTGAAAATACGTTTACAGTATGCTTGAAGAAATTCAACAAAATGAATTTTAATGTATTTCATGTGGGATGCCTCTAAAAAGGTCACACTTAGCCGGTTGCACTAACGGTTTCACTCAATGCCGTCATCTTAACGTAGTTGATTTTTTTGAAATTTCTCCTTACTTTCGAGCGTTTCTTTCGCATTATTTGACATTAAGATAAACAGTAATTGAATGAATACATATATAAACGAGCATGAATATCTCTTAGCTACAACTCAACTCACTGAACCAATTTTTTATTATATTTATAAAAAAAGTATTGTTATCATTAGGCTAAACCGAGTACCATAATTGAGAAATTTTACTTTTCGCTGCTCATTGAATTATCGTGTTTCATAATTGATTTGTCTGAAGAAGAAATTGTATATGGCAGTCTTTCAATGAACTCCTTCCACGATTCACCAGATCTACTCGCCGTTTAATAAATTTTGCGTTAGATGCAATTTCATTTTGCTCTTCCAAAAAAAAAGGAAAAATGTCAAACATAGTACCCGTCAGCAATAGTCCCTCTCTCCACCATGAACGACCTTGTGAGAACGTTGTGCTACGTTCTACCTCTATTATTTTGAACATTTCTTCAAACTAGACGCTGGGTTTTGTCGGTGAGTTATAAATAGACTCGCTTTCTAGCACTTCTACATTTTCACCACATGCGATTGGCGTTTTGTGTGGATGAGAAATGATTTCAGTGCTATCAAAAATAACATTACAAACAAAATAATAATACCATTGATGAAGTCGCTTCCATCTCCGTATCCTCGCTATGCCAATCAAGTCAATAAAATTACATCTGAAGCTGTGAGGACTTTTTGCGTGTGAGTGGACTGTTTGAACGGTTGTACACTTGATTTAATATGGCAATTAATTTTTGTATTGAATTATCAATAACTGATAGATAGACGTTACTCATACCTACCTTATCAATGAGTCAGAATTTGAGGAGATGAGCGAATTCACGGAAGGAAAATGGCTGAAGAAAACTTACGTGGAGTGGAAAATGGAATAAAATAAGATCACATAAGCCTTTTCGTTGATCAGTCCCTGTTGCGGGATGTAGAGATCCTGAAGGTGTTTGAACACCAGCTTAACATTCTTTGTTTTTATTCAAACTTGCTGAATGAAACGTATTATTCGTTATTGCTCCATGAGTCATTTGAAATTATTAGTGAAACCCTCACCTCAAAACAAGAGCTCATTTCATACTGGACCAAAATATGACGATGTAAAAAGAGTCCAAATGATTTGCCCAGTTTTATGTGTGTGATCGTTTTTTTTGCGAAAAAGTTCATTGAACTCTAAGGTCTAAGGCAATTAGAGTGTCTATTAGTGTACCATTACCTAGGGTGATCTAGAAAACACTTCATAGCAAAATTCTATTACCTCAGAAAACGGCAACGTGTCTGTCCCGTAACAATGAATGCATTTGGCGAAATCGTGAGCCCAGAGCGATAGACGTTTCTCGAGACGAAACACATAGGTTTTTAACTTCATTTGTCGTAAAATTTCTTCCCAATGAAATATCACAGTTCCACTTGCAGCAAATATTCGACACATTGGCAATTTTTCAAAATTACTTGTTGATAACTTTTTAATTCCCTTCACTTTGCTTCCAACGTTCAATCCGTTGATGGTTTCTCCGGAATGGGAGTCAATCGAATGACTTACAGTAATCAACCGTATCTTAAGTTTTAATCCTTTAAGCAAATTTGTTCTTCGCGGACATTTTCAATAGTTCCAAGAAGTCCATAAATGAAAGTAAAGTATAGTAGGAACGAAGGAAAAATGGCTTGTGTACTGAGCACAGTACATCACCCTTATAATACCAGAAATAGCTCTATTATATTTTTAAGCTTACGAAGTGATACAGCGGAAGTCCTGTAGTTTCAGAAACACTCAAATCGTATTTTTCACTAACCTCTCTTTTTTCTGTCACAGTCTCACATACTTTTAATTATCTGCGTAAAATAGATATTCTATCATTATCTTTGTTTGTTTTTCCAACTAATTTCCATTAGTACAAACGTTGTAGTTGAGCAGATGTGTAGGTGCATAAAAAATCAAATTCAGGGAAAACTTCATTTTTTCCATTCGATTTGACTTTCGAAAGAGGCAAACTTTAAAGCAAAACGCGAAAATTTTTCAGGTGAATTCATTGAAAAAGAGTTAATAGAGAAAACCCATCAACGTCTGAGCTTGACATTCCCTTCATTTGGCTTTTTCTTTTTCGGGGATATAGCATAGCTTCGATCTGCGCCATGTCCGAGTATTTCGATCTACAGACAATAGAAGTGCTTTCGCTTAGATGATGAGACTTGAAATACTTCAGGACGTTGAAAGAGAGCAATGCTTATGGCGTTTTCTTAATCCAATGCATTTACATTGAAGAGAGCATATTGCATCTTAAGACAATGAGATTTCCGTATGTATTTGTGCGTACCGCCTTTTTTTTTGCGTTTAACGATCTAGTGGATTTTCAGTCATTTCGGAGTTACAAAGTCGCAAGTGCATTCAATCAATAATCTCACCTAGTCAAATAATAGTGGGTTTTTGAGTTTTTCGTTTGCGTCCAAACATTATCATCGTCATCATTCAAAATGAAAACCTGCACACTCCTCAGTTATTTTTGCGGCGAAATTTCAGTCGTCAATCAGGTTTACCGATTTCATTTGTTGTTTCAATGAAAAGATCATCTTTTCTATAAAGCAACTTGAAGAGAAGTATGAAACTATCACGTTTGTAGAACTTTTAGAAAAAAAACATCAATATTCGCATTTGAGGCTTTCTCGTCAAAGGTTTTACATACAAAAAACTATGTTTAAGTGTCTTAGCACTGTTTCGGAAATCACTGGTTACCTCCGCCTCACACAGAAGCTGCATTCAAACTTTATTTCGAAGCACACATAAATGTTTTACAAAAATGGTGTACTTTCTACTACATATCTAGAATTTTCTTTACAAAAAAAAACCCCATTGAAAGAGATCGATCCCAGCGCGCTGAGACCTACAACTATTCTACGAAAATTCTAATGAAAAAAATTATAAACCGTTAATATTAAATATACTTAAAACTATATGTTGTCTAGCCATTGCCAGACCATGGCAGTAATAAACACATCTGATTCAATTGACGGCTTAATATCCAGGAGCAGTGCGTGGTGGTGGACAGTGGTCGCAGCTCCCACCAGGTCCAGGTTGTCCTGTAGCACCAGGCTCTCCGGGTGCTCCAGGGTTTCCTTGAGCCCCGTCTGAGCCAGGGTCTCCTGGAGGACCTGGAGGTCCTGGTATTGAAGTTCCAGGCTGGCCTGGTTGTCCGGGAGGGCCAGGATTTCCAACTGGACCAGGTGGTCCAGCTGGTCCAGGAGTACCAGGTATATTAGTGGCTTGCCCCGGTGCACCAGGTAATCCTGGTTCGCCAGGAGGTCCATCAACACCAGGAGGTCCTGCAGGTCCAGGTGGTCCAGGTGGGCCAGGGATAGATGGCGTGCCGTCCTGTCCAGGTTGTCCAGGATTCCCTGCAGGTCCAGGCGGTCCAGGCCGCCCAGGTGGTCCGGGAGGTGCTGTAGGACAATCGTAACAGTAGTCAGTAGGAGATGCGACTGCATCTGGAACTGCGTCCTTCCCTGGAACGCCGTCTGTACCAGGATTTCCATTTTGTCCGGGATTTCCATCGGGTCCAGGAGCTCCAGGCGGCCCTGCAGGTCCTATTCCACAAGAGCAGCACAACGACGCCTCGTTCCCATCAACGGCAATATCAACTGCACCGTAGCCTCCGACTTTGTGAGTACCATCAAAATTAGAAGCACCATGAATAACTGCACGGCGGTGGTTGACTACTCGTCCAGTAACGCCATAACCTCTTCGGTGCACTGCCCTTTTTATGCGACCGTTCACACCTCTAAGATGTTCAAACTGAAAAAGCAAAAACTAATCAGTTGTTACTTATTATGGATTTTCATCACTTGGACGATAAAGCTAACTAGATCGTGTCTGCAAAAATTGAAAGTATAGAATAGAAGATAAATAACAAATATAGCCTATACTTATTCAGAATGGGCATATTGAATGCGCCTGTCAATAGGTGCTAAAGGTCAAATACGTGTTCTAGATGAATATTAGTTCAACAGTTTTTGTGGAATAGTAAGATGTACTGACATACCCGATCATATTCATCCCACAGTCCATCGGTACGGTGCCGGCAAAAGTCTACCTTAATCAATAGTTTTTAAAAAAACAAAGTCATAAATTCTATTAAATTCCACACACTTCAACTTGTAGAGAAGATTGCACGTGTTGCATGTAGTTGTACAGCATTGGAACAACAATAATGGCCGTAAGTGTAGCTACGGTTGAGATGGCGATTCCTATAGAATTAGCATTGTAATTACTTACATAATGACATGACAACGTGAATAGAATATATTAAAATTAAATATAAATTACAAAAGCAAGCTAGATAATTTCTATATCCTCACTCACCGAAAAATGCTAACTTGCGTAGAGACTCGACTTCATAGGCAATCGCTTTAGGATCGTCTGATGACATCTGACAGAATAAAACTCTACAGACAAAAAATCTGGCTTAAACGATGCACGAGGACAAAAACGCAGCATTGCTAGAAATAACTGTAGTGATGGTGTTTAATTAGTCTTAAAGCAGTAATTGGGCGAGTTCATTGAGTGTGTTGAAGCAGGATATTGTTGATGAAAAATTCCCTTTGGTTATATGAGGCATAATCCTCTTACTTTGTTAGAAGAAAAATATTCTTTGTGTTGTCATTGAATCGAATTAAGAAGAAATATTGATGAAAAATTGTCAAAAATAAAATACGAAGACAACTCATACGGTGTTGACCGTAATAGACCAACTTCGATTTCAGTCTGAGCGTCATAAAAATGCGAGATCATACGACATTTTGCAGAAGTATCAAGTTCCGAAGAGAAAAAGGAAGGCTGTCACTTGTAGCACATTTCCCAATGAAAACGTAAACATTTTGAGAAACCAATTCGTTTTGTTAAAGAAGCCGTACAATTTTGTAATGGTGTAATAGAGCATAGCAACACAACACAACAATAATAATTTTAAAAAAATAGTTATATTATAATAAGAAATAAGTTTTAACACAAGCAATAATGCAATCGCATCGATCATTGGCTTATTTCTTATGCGCTTCAAATTCCTTCGATTCTTTTTTTTGTTAACCATTTCGGATATCAACAGGAATCGTTTCTATAAGAAATTGTGTTGAGAAAAAAACTACCAATTAAAGTAGGGGAATTGTCATAGTCGTATTGATCAAAGAATATTTCAGTGATAAGCTCAGAATGCACAAGCACGTAACACACCACAATAACTACAAAATGACTATTTCAGACTGAGCATCAGTTAAACACAACGTTTAAATAGATGGTATAATGGGCGGAGTCAACGTATTGCAGATTGGCGGTTTCGTCAACGTACACTGTACGGCCAGGCCAGCCTGTTAACGTTTAGGTTGAGGCGAGTAGAAGTAGGTGAAGTTCAAGAGCATCAGAAGAATTCGAAATGAAAGGGATTCCATGCTTACACAAAATGAAAACGATAAAGATGACGAAATTTAGTATAGCTGGTTACTCAAAACCAATTTCAATTCAATGACTTGAAATTCAGTCAATATTCATACACCAATAATGATCTTTCGAACACTTCTTATTGACATAGCTCACGGATTTTTCTTGGACAATTCTTGTTCATTTTTTTTGTTTCATTCACAAATAGGAATTGCTGCACTGCGATGCACTCCAGAAACAGAAACGGAGCTTTTGATGTGAATTGGAGTTTCCACATGATTTTTCCAATACTCGCTCATCATTTTGTTATTTACCAAACTTTCAAAAAAACATTTAAATAATCTGCACAATTCTGTTTTACATTCTACTTATTTTGCTTGAAATAAGTGAATATAAATGAATAAAAATTAAATATTGGTAAGTATGACTCATTTATTTTGCAAAGTCCTGGGGCTGTTATGAGTCAAATGAAGAAAAGTCAAAATCGAAACCAATCCTTCATTTTCCACTGGTGATGCCTGGGTTGACTCTTACGACCGGTACTTGGATACTATTGAGATGGTTCACAGCGGGGTTTCCACGAATTTGACTCAAGAACTAGTCAGACAAAAAAAAGTAACGGATGAAAATACGAAAAGATATTTACCTCATTAACAAATCAAAACACGGAAATGCACATGAAGAACAGAACTGACATTGCATGAATATGTATATTACAGTGGTTGAGTCAATAAATATTTCTTTCAGAAGATCACCATCATTTGATAGCCTCTTGGTGAAAAATATCAGTCAACATATGTGTAACGCACTAAGGCGGTAACTCTATGACAATTCATATTTCTGAGAAAAAGTTACGACATGAAAGAAGGTATTTCTAAATTCATTTAATAATCACACTATGAGACGGTTCACAGCGGGTAAGTGATGGGCATACAATAAGATAACAAAAAACTTTATTAAGCTGGTATGGAAAAAGATTTGAGGTGATTAACATCTTTTGAACGTATTTCAAAATTTCTGTAAATTGTTGAGGTTGTTTTTAGGCTATTAAGCGTTTAGAGGAACAAATCTTGTAGTAATTCACAGTGTACGAAATGAAGAGAGGAAAATGATGTAGAACACAGATTCGTAGCTAATAATAAGTGACATCCATTACTAAAGCTTTCGTCCGACCTAATCATATTCGTGAGGTATTTGCGGTGATTAACATCTTCTGATAGCTTATCAACGCTTCTCCGTCTGCTTCATTACGGAAGATCACAATCGTTGATGTACCTGTAGCAAATGACTATAGCAGTCACGCTTTGAAATTGCCAATCGTTCAAATCAAAAGACTATTTAGTTTACATTAGAATAAATGCAATCAATGGTCGCTGAGACTTCATCAAAATTAGTTGAAGCTGAATTAATCAGTCTCTTCTAATCAGCATACGTTTTTGTGATTTTTATGACGATTCTATAATTCTTAATGGTTTTATTGCGTGTCGATCTAAGAAATAATCGCTATTTCCATCTTCATTGTTGATTTACTAAATCACTGCAGCACTTGCAAATTTTCACTCGACCTCGTTCTCATTCGTCATACCAAACTTCAGTGTACTTTATCGTGCATCCCTTTCTTCTATCTAGGGAAAAAGAAAGACAGTTGCGGCACGTGAAACCAGTTCTACTAGTCATAGAAGAAATAACACTACTAGCTAATGTTCAACTTTGTTATTGATATATTAGTTTCACCAACCTCTTCTATTAGACATTTGAATGCGTTCAGCGTATATCTAAAAATTTTCAGAAGTACTTCAACATCTGGTGTTTACTCGATACTCACCAAAAAAATCATACCTCTTCGCATATGAGTGTTTGTAGTATTCGCTATAATTGGTTTTGGTAGAATCTCATTGACGACAACTACCTTACTATGCACTACCATGAAGCCTTGTTATTCGTTTAAGGTTTCATTAAAGTTAAATAAGACGCTTTCAATTTGAAGTGCTTGGATATGTATAACTTAATGGGTGTTATGCATAACTCAATTAAGAATGAGGAAGAGAAGAAGTTCAATTGAATTTCAAAGTGCTTCTTTTGAATTGCACAGCTGTTGTTTCCTGCTTCGAACTCTCATTTGTCAACTGAAAGAGCCTGAAGAAATCAGGCGATCAATCGACTCACGTTAAAGGAATATGCACATGAGGACTGTATAAAATCACACTATATGCGGAACCCAGTATGAAGCTAGTCGATTGTCCAACGGAATGTCATTTAATCTTAATGTCGAAAAATGTGGAAAAATAAAAGTAGAGTGCCTATCATTGTGCTTACAATTGCTGTAACCTTCACCCGATCCAGTCCTCATTTTGATTTCAAAGCCATTTCCAAATTCAGAGCATTCTCAAATTCTACAGAATGAGATTCGTGTTCGAACAAGCCCAGATGAAGCCAAAGCATCACACTTCTTTTGGTTGCAGAGCACAGGAACTTAATAAAATATTAGTTCTTTTTTGTTGAAATATTTTTCGAACTGTTCACTGTCAAAATCAAACATATTCACATTAAACACATTTAAGTAATCTGAATAATTTTTCTTTATGTAATTTTTGTATCCTTTATTGTATTTATTTTTTTGGACGCACAATTCAAGTGAACCGTCTGTCCACAATTCGATCTCTTCAACACATTTCAACATTTTCATATACTCTTTGATTCGATTCACTCAATCACTCGTTACTGATATTATTGGATCAGGTTATTGATTATTTAACGTGATCAGATCTAAAATTGGAAAAACGAAATGGGTGAAAATGTTGATGAGAATATTAGTGCCAAAAAAACTTGCAGTACAGCTTCTCTCAAAACTGCTCAACTTTAGCATACGACCAATAATGGAAATGAGTTAAGGTGAATGAGGAAAAACGCTTTGTTTGATTAAAAATGTACATATACGAGTGAGAACTCAACAATCATTGCGGACTAGAGAACAGCTTTTGGAAGAACAAAAATGATGTCATCGGTCTGCAAGAGTTTGATACAATTAAATTAATAATATTTTGCGAGTTACAAATACTTCAGAACTGTAACGACTATTCAACGAAGTGATTATGGGAGGTAACAAGCGGTTAAAAAAATCTTAATGTAGAAAAATTTAGAAATATGAAAAAAATGTAAAAAAGTAAGAATTTTTGAATCTCACATGTTTTGTAATTATTCAAACTGAATTTCCTATAACGACATCCTTCTATGGAAAGTGTAATTAACCGAAGAAATTTTATAAATTTAATAGGAAAAGTCATTTCAACGAAAATTTGATGTTCAATTTCTTAATTGAAGTGACAGCGACGACATTCGCCGTCGTGAGGTATAATCACCTCAACAACCTCCATTCCATCACAGTCATTTATTCGATCTTCGACTTCTATTCAATTGATGGACAAAAATGTGAACATCATCGAAAATTTATAACCTGCTAATGCCGACGTTTTGTACGTATTATTGCTGATCTTCTCTATTACAATAACTCCTACTGTATTTTATATTAAAACGTGAAATGAGATGTGTCAGTAATTTATTTTAATTCTACTCTCCCTCTTTATTACCTCGAGTCAGTATTGTTGTCGTAATTACGATAGCTGAGGATAACTGTATGATATCGGAATTTATTTAGAGCGACGAAAATGGTTGCAGGATTTGAAGATCTTCAAAAACAATTGTTATCGTAAACATAAGCCACAATCAACATTTTAACACTATTTCATGGCAATTAATCACGCAGACTCGGTGCACTCAAACCGTAATCATTTGAAGGGGGTCGCAGAATATTGAAATGATATAGGCTGGGCATCGCTTAGACTGAACATGCTTTCATTGATGTTCAGCATACCTCATCAAATTCTACACATAACGCCCTTACATCGACCGTTGTTTGTTGTGCTCTTCGTTAATCAACGTTCACGTTTCAGAAGTTCTTAGTTGCTGGTATCGTCTAAAAATCAACGTGTTTCGTTGTTGCCACGAATCACATTGTAGTCAGACCAGCAATCTTTTCTCCTTACGAACATACTTGATTTGAGAATGGCAAAAGCGTTTTTCGATGTTAAATTGCAAAGACGTGTCATGAGTACTGGTGCTCCTTTGACGATTTACAATGATCGTTTCAAGCTAGTGATATTGTCGTATCCAGAAAGATTCCTGTTTCGATGTCTTCATTAACGTAATAAAGGGTTAGTCGTATTTCGTTCACGCCACAGTGAAATTCGTTTCACTAATTTCATTGTACATTGTAATGCACATTAATTTCCTCTCGCATTTCACCAAATCAGGTTGGACGGTGTTATATGACGTTCAGAAGTTCCCATGTGAAAAAAAAGTGGTGTCAGTAAATTTATTCTGTTTACAGAGGTATAATCTTTCAAGCATTCAGATAATGAACGCCTTGAGCGTTTAGTCCTTCAATGATAAGACGTTAAAAACAACTCACATTGTTCAATAAAAGTTATTCAAAGACTAAGCATAAGGGATAACTTTTGAGATTATGAGACCAGATTTGAGACGTCCAGAATAAGCTAGACTATTAGAGAATCTCTACAATATGAGTAAAAGAGAATCTCCCAGCAAGCCTGGGGCAACACATGCTTGATAACACCGTATATGAAACGAAAATCGATCAACGTAACAAATGAGGTGTGTTTTTTAAAGTAGCTACCTGAAATAGTGAAACACTTTACAATGGCAAATATAATGACGACTTTTTTTTGTGCTCTGCACATTGAATAAATTTTATTTAATTAGTGGAATTCTGACGAAGCACTATAACGACATTAGAGAATCATTGCGAAAAGTCACGAAAATACATTAAACATTTTGTAAGTGCTCGCAAATGAATTGTCGACAGTAAGATTCATTTTGTTTTATGACGATGTTCGTCCACATGCGCAACAATCTGGTGCTTCGAAAATTGCAGGAATTCTCCTACAAACGATGGAGAACACGAACGTTAACAATTGTCCGAAGCGAATCATACTGTTGATCGTGTTCAAGAATTTAGCCGAGCGTTTCTGAGGCTATGAATGGAAGGAATGGTGAGCCAGTCAGCTGTTCGACGAAAATCATCTCACTATTGTGCTGATTGCTTTTCAACTTTGCATCTGTAGCTTATCACTAGAAGACATTTCTGTGTTAAGTTCGATGTTGTTTTTGTATTAACTGGTTTTTTTTTATTTTTCTTGTCAATAGCGAAACATTTTTACTTAATTCTTGCTAAACGTTGGTCTCATGAAGGTAGAATGAGACCACAGTGACTTGATAGTTGGCTGAATATTCCCTCATTATAGAATCACGGATTTCTTGCACTTTTTAGCGGCCTGATTTTAAGGATTCTGCGTATTTAGCCATCCCCCAATACTGTCTCTCAAATTTGATCGAAAAGTCCTAGAAGAGAAATAGCTATTCACTATTGAAATGTTTGGCTTTTGAGCTCCCTTTCTTTGTTGTGTTTTTCCTCTTCAACTAAGAAATACTGATTTTCACTTTTCAAAATCTTCATGATTTCAATTTATTACTTCTTTTATATTCACGACTAATTCTTTCCATGAAAAACTGTTGTTCTTTCAGATTATCGTCTTACCGGCAACTGTGATCGTACTGGAAATGTTTTCGAGACTAGTCAGTAGCATTGGGTTTTTGTAAGGGTAAGTGTTTCTATTGAGTTTGCTATTTGACCTCCATAGCTAAAGACAAAAAGTAACTATGAAGACCGAAGTAAACGACAAGAAACATTCAACAAAATAAAACGAGCGAAAATATCCAGTTCTAAAAAATTTGGTATCATTTGTGCGTTCAATCAAAATAATCTTTCGGCTTAATTTATTGAAGAGCGTAAAGTAAGATGTTGAAAAAACACTACTGTAAGAAGAAGCAATGAAACCTTGCGGCGGATTTTTCCGTCGAACTCCTCTATCATAAAGTATGATATTATACACACTTTTCAATCACTTTGTTAATTTTCTTCGCGATCCTCTCGCTGATGATGTCGTCCTATTTTGCAGGAATAGTAAAGAAACGGAGATGATGTTGAGTGAATCAAACGACAACGAGAAAATTATAAGAATGCGAATAAACAAAAAAAGCCAGTTCGTGCGGCCCCGTGATGCAGAGGAAAACAAATTAAGAATGATGGAACTCAAACTGGATAAACCAAAACTCCATATAGGCCTTGAATATGAAGAATGATGTGAAAGCTGGGATTTGTTTAAGGGTAACCACCCAAGCTGTTCTTCGACACTCTTGGAGCTGTAAAAACTAGCTGATAATCATAAGACGTACAATACCTGTTCATTTCTTCAGTCGGTTCTATTCAGCCATCGTCCTTACAGATATGGTTCGGCTGAAGTCGTACTTTGCAGTTCAGGTCACGAAAATGCATGTAGTCTTGTGGATACGGAAAATAACATATCAGAATAGGAATATTAATAGGCTTTTGCCATATTATTGGAGAGCAACAGATGGTTGTAAGACGTTATCAATTCACAGGAAATCTGATGCGGATGAGAAACTTTTTGAAAAACTTAGAAAAAGCTTAAGTTGTTCGTTCCAAATTTCAATTCCTGTAGGCATCAGGATATTTAAAGAGAAGTTTTTCCAGATTGTCACAACTACCGAATTCCATGGATGAGCGAGTCAAAAATCATCAATCATTATCCGCTATTTAATCACATATCTTAAAGTAAACATTGTGCAATAAGGATGAAATTTGACCACTTGAAAACGATGTTGTTTATTTTTATGAAAAAAATTTCCTCAGTTATCTGTTTTTTCGCGACATTTGAAGCATTAAGAGAGAGAACTCACATCGAAATACTTTTCAGTGCATAAATATTAAAAGTTGAAACTCTTTGACTTGTTGAACTCTGAAACACTCACACTTATAATGATAATAATAATAACAATAATAATAATAACATTTATAAATTTTTCATAGATTATAAAGATTCATAGATTTTTCATTTATAAATGTTGTTGAGGCTATAAAAATATTCAACTACCTTGATAGTCATGGATAACTAAATTCTTCCACAAAACATAAAAATTCTGAAGACGTTTTAGTGATTCTATTCGCTATTGTATAGATTTTTTTCAGAGTATTACACAAATTGGAAATGCAATACACCCGTACAAATTACATTTCTGAGTGGCTTCTATAAAAAACGCTGCATTACTTTGCTTTACAGTTTTCAAAGTGTGACTTGGATTTTTTTTGTCTCGTGTTTCATAAAATCCGTGATTATCCTAATATCCTCGGAAAGCATTGAAAGGCTGCTGACGAAATCCTTTTTTGTACATACAAATATTTCAAGCCGTTTCTATATTCGACAGAATCATACTGTGCCTTCATGTAAACCTATGAATGTTTTTGTTTGCTTTTCTTTTGTTAGTTGGCATCGTGCCGAATTAAGACCATTAGTAATACCGCTTTCAATAAATTCTAGCGGAGCACAAAGAATTCGTATTAGTACAAAATTTTATCTTCAACAAAGAAAGCAAAATTCAAAAAGGAGATAGATTTTGACTGGTCTACGTGAATGTGAAGACCAATCAAGGATTCAACCATTTTCTGTTGTGTTCATCGGACACGATCAGTTTCAAAAGTCGAACTCTCTAGCAGTTCAGCTGCTCAACACCGTGATATATGACGATTCTATATGTGTATGATAGTGTTCCACAAGACATTCGTTCGTACTTCATAGCATTTTGCACATTTAGATCACCATCATCACTTGATAGAAGGTGGGCCGTAAGAAACACGTCTAATTAAATCGAAAAGCAAGCAATCGTATTCATAAGTGCGCATTTTCAGACTTATGAAGGTCAATTGCTTATTGTTTACTTAATCAAATGTTCAAATACACAACCATATGAGGTAAGGCCTGCTACTGGCTCCATTGAAAATAGAAATGTTTTCTAGTAGTTTTGTTGCTTCATTTCATTTACAATATGTATTACAGAAACTTTAATTTTTTTGTTGAAAACATCAAAGAGCTCCGGTAAAGC
>KN716426.1:29630-45231 GCA_000816705.1 Dictyocaulus viviparus | reverse complement strand
CGTTCGTACTTCATAGCATTTTGCACATTTAGATCACCATCATCACTTGATAGAAGGTGGGCCGTAAGAAACACGTCTAATTAAATCGAAAAGCAAGCAATCGTATTCATAAGTGCGCATTTTCAGACTTATGAAGGTCAATTGCTTATTGTTTACTTAATCAAATGTTCAAATACACAACCATATGAGGTAAGGCCTGCTACTGGCTCCATTGAAAATAGAAATGTTTTCTAGTAGTTTTGTTGCTTCATTTCATTTACAATATGTATTACAGAAACTTTAATTTTTTGTTGAAAACATCAAAGAGCTCCGGTAAAGCTTGATGCTTCTAATTATCAGGTGGCATATAGGTAATTATACAGTGAAATTGTAATACGACTACAATTTTTTTCATTACTTTTACAATTCATTGACGATCTGTGATTAAATTAAAACATCATGAAAAAAGCTATAAATAAAATAACTGCTATGCAGCACAAAGCTTGTATGTCTAAATGGATTGTGCTGTTTCTCATACCTCAAACACCTTAGAGATACCATAGTCTTACTGTCTCACTCGATCGTGTGTCTAATTTGTTCAAAATATAGAATGATTGTAATGGTCAGTTTAATCATATCAGTGATATCAGGAATTGTACGGAGTGGTTGATTGCTTAGACCGTGTTATGTCTCTTACAATACTTTCCAATCAAGCAGAAAACGCTTATCATTATTGAATAAACCATGCACGATTATGATTCTACTCAATCATCATTATCAAATAATCACATATCGTCTGTGGATAAACATGCACTAATTATTAAAGAAGGATTTGTCGTCTAACTAAATTTGCTGACACAACCGCGTCAACTATTGCAAAATGGACTAAACTGGTTTAAATAATTACTAAAATAACTCTTGATAACAATTCCAGATACAATTTATAAAAATAACTTGAAACTACTTAAGCGGCCATAAGCATCTCGTTGTTTCATTAGGAATACTCAACGCTTCATTGGTGTATTACTTGGATGGACTGTCTTTAGCGTAGTGTGGACCCTAGCAATCTTCATTCATCTCCTTCTCGCTCAACTGTCGTCCATGCTGGTGGTTTTCCACGTACATTGTGATAGTTGCGCGACCCATTCCGTCAATCGTGAATTCATCCTCTTGTCGTTTAACTTGGAGGCATACGACCATTTTGTAGGTGGTGGTTGCACAGGAGGACGTTTGTGACTATTCGAGCACCCTTCTACAGTTGTCTTCCTGGCGTCTTCTCTTCTCATTATATGGCGCCTCTCTTGTTATATGACCAAACAATCAGTGTCTCGCTTTTAACGCCTATTCCTCTGTATTTTACAGACGTGATAATCTGAGGTGGTCCGTACCGAAAAGTCTGACTTTGTGATGGGTTTGCCGACTATATTTGCTACGATACTTCTTAAGTGACCAGTGAGTAGTTCGTGAAATTCTTGATGTGATTGAAGTATTAATTCAAGCCGTAGATGCACGGCAAAGCGTTATGAGAACTGTGAAGTCGAAGAGATGTATTTTGGGGTCCGTTAAGTGACTAGTGACCTCTTTCAGAGGTACTAATTTCAAAGCCCATGCGCTCTGCTTCGTCTATATGATTCTCCTACCATATTTGTTTCCATGGTTATAGATTCCTCGAAGTATTCGTCAGATCTAGTTCCTTGAAATTTTGAAAGCATCAATCTATTAAAATTATGAGAAGAATAGTCACTATCATCAAATAATTGCACATTTTCCACTTGTTTTATTTTTTCTATTTTTCTAGTAAAGAATCATTTAAAAAATCATAGATTATTGTAACAATCTGAATACTTATGGCAATTCTTCTGAAACTGTTTTCCTTGCCCACGTTACCTTACCTCATTGAAACATAAAATATTTCTGAATTACCTGGAATTCAATTTCATTAGTGAGGAAGTGAGATTCATGTTAACTTCCGTTTTCCTGGTTTTCGATCACTTTTTAATACTCAAGAAGAAAACGTTTAGGTGTCATGAGTTTGCTTTCACGAACACTGAAGGATAACCAGTTGATAGGTCATCTTACGAAAACGTGTTAGTAAAGAGAGATCAAGCTGCTCATTAGAAATTGAACTTGAAAATCTAGTTTACAGCATGAAGGTGCAACATTTTAGATCTATTCATTTTCAAACTTGAATGGGCTTGAAGAAAAATGATGAAAAAGAGGTAGTTTTGTGAGACAGTAAGTTTTTCATTCACGGAAATTAACTGGCGACCGTAACGCGTTGTGGATTTTACGCCTTTACTGTTTCATTTGACTTATACTTCTGTGACTTCAAAATTCTGAAGAATTAAATGTAATTTGTAAAACAACATAAACACTGAATGAGGTAAAGTGGAAGCAATAACGATAGTAAGCAATACTTGGAGTGTGTAAATGATTCAGAAACGTACAAAAAAGAAAAAGCCAAAAGCAACAGAAGGAGTATTCCGTCTGTATATAAAATGTGTTTTACATATATTTTGTAACACACAAATCTATCTCTTGTCAAACGCATTTTTGTACTTTCTAATTGTAACGTTTAAGCTCAAGGTTATTGCCTATATTTCGACTACTCACAAGTAGCTTGTTCTCAAACAGAGGAACGTTTTGGATTAACCTGGAAGTGATCATACCTTTTAAATGTAAAATCAATTCAATTTAGTTAATCAAAAAAGTTAAAAGCTCAGAAAAAACTTGGTCTCTCACATGTCGCAGATTTCCTTTATCCTTCGCTTTGTTCCGTGTATGTTAAGTGGATCACTGATTTCGTAGTGATGGATGTGAGTTTTGCGATTGACTCAGCAACGTAGAGCATTGACAGTGCTATTCTAAGCTACCCACGGTGATGAAATAAAGATGATAATAAGCAATCTATTTTAGATCGATAGCCGTATGTAGAGAATACAACACTGAAATGTGGAGTGGATTGATGTAAAGAGAGCGGAAGGAAAGTGTCGGATGAATATTGACCAAGAATGAATGAATTTTATCTTGAGGTTGAGAGTCCCTCATACCTTTAGATAATGGTAGTGATGGCATTGATATGTGATAAAAATAATGGTAAAGTAGTGGTTGCAGAGTGGAGGTCGAAATTGCAATATTTGTTGCATCCGATACACCGTACAATTGAAGTGTGCTTTATGAGAAAATTTGTATGTGTCGACAGCAAAGCATGATAGAAGACTGATAGTTTATCATCACTATGTCAGCTTCGGAAGAAGGCACTGGTGGTTGTGTTATGTGGCGGGTTGAAATAAATGGCACTATATACAGTAATATGTGTGCCTTGGGCCTGGGTCAATTTACAAATACGAACCCAAATACGGGCCTAGTGGGTGCATACGTATATTAGTCTAGTTACCTTGAACCACCAGTGGCAAGTCGGACATAAGTGAATCGTTTAATATGGCTCCATTGTTATAGCCTTGCTTTGCAATTCTATAGTGGCATAATGAGAAGAATGCAGCATGACACGAGTATTAGAGGACGATTATAAATATAATGCATTCTAAAAGGACAATAATATAAAAGGAATGTAAGGATGGAGCGCTGTTATAGTCCTGTATCCCGACGGTGCATATCTTCAGCCTTCCATGTGTTGTAGTGTCTTACGTGTGTGTTCGGTTTCTAAATAGGTCCAAAAACAGTGGGTGTACAGCGTCTATTATTATTTGAATGTTGCAGTAATAGAATGTGAAACTGAGGATGACCTGTATGATATTTCTCAAAGTCCTTAGTTCGTGTAACCCAATTTTGTATGCTCTTCTTATTCCTTGTAATAAAAGGTCACCTGATTGTAGAAAGCAAGAAAAAAGCATTTAGAATTTCTAAATATCATGAAGATAAGGTAAGCTAAGCTTTGGCGTCGATTAATCCCTTAGGGTGGGAGGCGCCTACGCATTCGTGATCAACATGGTATCCGGCGTGTCACCGTGGCACCTTCACCACTGCGTCCCTTCTGACTATCAGTAGGTATGACAGATTATTCAGAAGTAGAAAGAACATAGTGTTAGTTCAATCTGGTTTTCGAGCGTTGCTTTAGTGTGTGACCATTAGTCCTTTCTACTTTTTTGCTTATATCTGTAGTTTCTTCTTCGCTCTTTAATTCCACAGGTTTGAGATTGTTTATAGGTCTTCTGATTATCCATCCGTGTGCTAGTCTTACTTGTGCTTCCTTAAACATTTTGTTAAGCTTCCGAGATCAGCTATCCTTCATCCTCGGAATTCGTGAATTATATATCTTGACTGTACAGTGTTTTATTGAAAAGACAATGCAACACAGAAACAGGTTAACGTTTTGGGAGAATTGCCTTCATCAGAGCCTAAAAAGATCTATGTCAATTGTGGGTCTATTCAATCAAACACTACCGTTAATCTTGCAAAAGAAAAACCTAATCTAAAGTTTTAACACCTAGTCAAACCCACATCATCCCAAATACTCACCTTTAGAAGTGGCTTTCCTCTGTTCTTTGTGGAGGCAGTCGTTTATAGAGACAGCATAAAGACCAATGTCTGGTATTTAGTCAGTCCATCAGCCTTATACATGGGGCGGGGTCATTCATATGCACAAGGCATTCGTCTTCTCTGTTTGATTTTGGAGCACTGGTATTTATCCAGAGCGCTTCCAAAAACTTTCGCGCAGGTGTTCTTGCTTCTTGCGCAAGAATTTTAAGTTTGTATTCAAAATCGACCCTGTCATGCTTCTCAACTTGTGTGCACCTAGTGGAGTGTTTATTCTAAGTTTTGTTTTTCCATCTAGGTGCTCTTTTATTCTAATACATAGGGGACAACCCGTTTCACCAATATATTCCTCACCGCAAGTTTTGCATGAGATCAGGTATATTACGCCTGACTTCATGCAATCACCGCTTTTCCTACTTGGGCACGCTTGCGCCATGTATAAGCGGTCGTACAGACGGTTGCGAATCAATTGGTGCTCAGAAGAATTTGGTGGGATTTTTATAATCGTTACCAAATTTTCTAATTTTGCCCTTTTTAAACGTCGCTTGACAGCTATGCTTACTTCATTAGATATAAAAGGTGAAATTAATTGGATTTTGTCTTTATTAGAATTCTCGCCCAGGGGCTTGACCTTCTTACAGCGTCTTTTGTTAGTGGCAGCTATATTATAGCCATTGGAAGAGGCTATTTGATGCGCCACGTTTCGTGATTCTGATCGTTCTGCTTCTCCTATACATACGATGCTAGCTGTACGAGGCATGTTCTTATGAGTGTCTTCTATGTATATGTAATATGCATATGTAAAGGATGGGCAGACGAAGAACTTTGGGGCAATGCAAGACCTTCTATTTACTAATACGTAGTGTATTTCGTTATTGTACATTCCACGTCCATCAAAAAGATAAAGGCTTCCGAATTTGTGGCTTCACATGAATGACTTTGGCATTATAATAAACTGTGTGTGATCTTCTCTTTCGAAGTTACTTAATTCATATAAAATGATGGAAGCACAATGCTAAATATAGGTGATTCGTTAAGGCTGAGATTGAATCACTCCTCTTCATTCTTAAACTCCTAATTCGGGTCATTAATTATTCCAATGAATCGATGTTCATGACAATTTTGAATCAACGAGTACTCTTAGCTCTGTTATCGCATATTTAAAGGAACTTCTCTTCTTAGTTTCATAGACAACGCTCAGTGACAGGTGTCTTCTCGTTTCAAACCTTTAATGATGTCTGATTTTCTTAGCATGTATGAAAATGTCTTCTATAGAAGATTTCGATCAAAGAGTTTGTATGTTGGGTGTACAGATCGTCATCACTCATTAGCTTACTGGTATATCTCAATGGGTGAACTAAGTTTGTTCATTACAGAAAACCAACAAATGTCTCCCATGTATTTCCTAGTCGTTCTATTGCGAGTTTTTGGCCGAATCGACGTGCAATATAAAATCCGTAGAGATCTATGCCAAGTACGCGCGCATGCGTAAATGTAGCTAAATGCATACAGAAGTGATGAGTTTAACCAGCACTAATCTCGAAATTTACTGACATCTTAAGGCAAGCACACGGTCGCTTTTGGTCCGCGATTTACTCTCCATTCACCTGAGGCTGCGCCACTTAAACTCCCAACTGACTGACTCCAGACCCCTCAAGGAGTGAGGTCCGTGGTTAGACATGCACTGTACTATTTTTACCAACAAAGTAGCATTTCGAATTGACTCCTTGCTTTGGTTTCTTTTCCTCTGAATTTTCGTTCGTTCTCTGGGAGCTTTCAAAAATTCGGAGCTCTGCAGCTTGTCTACGCTGGCGTATGAACACAAAAATTCAGAAGTCAAACAGCTCTTACTATTAGGAGGGTTCTGAGAATTATCAGCACTCTCCAAAAAACGCAGTACAAAAAAGTCGTGTTCCTTATCGATGTTTTGAAAAAAATTGGCTAAGGATGATTATCAATAATAATTAACAGCCTCATAGTATTTTTCTTTTCCATCGACTATGATGAGTTGTGTAGATGTTTTAATATCCGTAGTGATGCTGAGGTGGTAGCAAAACTTGGGACCTTGAACGGTTTATCCGGCACTCATAGATGTCAGGTTTATTGTGCTTGCCGAGTCAAGGTCCTCGCCCTACAAACACTAAATGGCTTCACTTATAAGTGAAAATAGAAATACTACTTCTGAGATAGAAAATAAAATTACTGTGAGGAATAAATCTACGCATCGGATCATTCGGTAATTATCAGCTCAACTGCGTGTAACACCAATAGCGGTTCACCAGATAGAACCTGTTAACTGGCAAGTGTTGATAAGATAGTCACTTAAATATAAGGAAAGTATTGAGTGCCAACAGAGCTAGGGCTTCGATAGTGTAATATATAAGCACAAAAGGCCGGATGTATGTGGGTATTGGGCTAAGTCCCGCCTGGGATTCCATGTTTCACTAATATCTCAACCTCATTACGGACAATTGGTGGTATTTAGTGATTTCTACTTTAAAAACTGAAGCTTTTTTGTACTTGTGCACTAGGATGGATCAGTAGCGAAGTTGAATTTTCGATGTTGTGTAGAACTCTGATACAAGGCCGACATTGCTTCTACAAAGTTTTCAATTCACTGACACGTAATATATTGTGCTATGGCACTTTCCCACCAATGGGGCTACAATTTGCATCGCAAAGTTGAAGACTCTTCAAATTTTGACTTGTTATGGGTCATCTCGTTCGTCAAGCAAATCTTGTTAGTTTTTCAACGTGTTGTAAATCCGTGAAGCTTAATGTGACGTTCTTAAGGTACTCTTCACGGCTAATCTTACCTTTAAATCACATTACAAAGCACGTGATATTCTTTGTGTAAGTTTTCGCTTACACAACAAATGGTCAAAAAAGTACATTTGACCGTTCTTTCGTAGAACAATAAGAAATGGAAAGTTTCTTGTGCCCTCTCCTCTTTCTGTCGTATATGGGAATCTAGACAAGCGAGGTAGCCTATATTTATATTTGATAGCTCTTTCACAGCTTTGACATTATGTTTACTGACGATAATGATAAACCAATTGTGATGTACTTCATTGCGCGATTGTAGAGCTCTGACCTAATCGACATGCATGGAAAAATAGGCATGCAGCCGAATGATCACACCCAGATGGTTGAAGAAGGCATAAGTGAATTTCGTGACGTAAAGTCAAACAGTCTACTTCGAATTTCCTAGAGCCTCAGCTTAAGCACAATCATTTTTGCTAAGTAATATTTTACACGCTACCTGCTAATTCGCCACACAATGTAGCAGCTATTGCGCTGAAAAACCACTTCTTACGGTTACTGAACCCTCAAAAGCACAAAATATTTTGACACATTTCCTAAATCAAACCAAGCCGCATACGATTCCAATTATTTATTTCTTTTCTCCAAAATGAAGTCCTTTTGTGCTTTGAAGATCGAGTATTGTTACTGATTAAAATCTGCTTCAATCATTTTATAACCTTATACAGAAGCAAAACGTCATGCTATACTTACACTAAGATGAGATAAGGCCTGACATTGATTCTCCATCGTGGCGGGATGCGCTTATGCATTCGTGTTCAACGTGATGTCGTGGAGGTGGTTGAATGCGAGCTTGGTTTATACAGTGATATAAGCTGACCACTTTGACCAAGTTGTTATGTCACAGTTTCACTGTTGTTTATCTTATACCAATTTCTCGGGTACTAATTTGCTTGGCCCGGAGGGTCGGTGGGTTTGATGGAGCGGCAGCGAACCTGATTAGAGTGTGTGTGTCACTGTGATACTGCAATATCGCTATAGAAACGCGGAATTCCGTTGCTGAAATGCTCATATAATTCACAAAGAATTTTCATGTATGGAATGTGAAGCGCTCGGCTCGCCAACGCTTTAATGACAGCCGCTGTCTCAACGTAAATGAAAGATATTTTAGAACCCATGAATGTGCGATATAGTGATTTTTAATCTTCTAGTCTCTATAGGAATTGATAAAAATGGTTCCTTGTGCTGCACCCTTTTGAAAACTGCTTTTTCACGCGTTTGTTATTCGCAAAAAAAATGATCTGCTAACTTTATTAAAGATGGCTGATATAAAAAACCTATAGACGAGAAACAATAGGCAGATTGGGCGATAATTATCAATCAAGTGAATGCAAATATATGTTGACCTGTATGTGCAGCTTCACGGTCCTGATAGACTTCTTGAAACTTTGCATTCTGACGCATAGTATGTAAAAAGTCTAGAAATTGTTCTAATGAGAAGTGACGGTAGATTATTTAGATGTTCTGGTCTGAACCGTTTTTTGGAACTGAAGAATTATTTAGCGATGGAATGGTATGTGAGATTAAGAACGGGAGGACTTTCAGAGCTGCGTAATTGTTTTTCTCATAATTACATGAAGCTAGGAAAATATAGTTATGGATTAGATCTAAATAGAAATCCTAGATGATTTTCTCCATTACATTTCTGAAACTTGTAATTGTACCATTTTGGTGGCAGAGAGCAGCAATATTGGTTCTATGATTGCTGAAGAATCGGCGGACGATTCTAGCAATCACGTAAGTGACTATGAGAGATTATTTATGGCAGCAGATATTAGTTCTCATTTTGGAAAAATACCAGACTTCATTGACTTTGCTCTCACTGACTCAATTTGTTTGTCGGTCCTCTCACGTCTGGGTGCTTCACAGTTTGCTTAGTGTCATCTCACGATGACAGAGTACTGTCCACTTGAGCTTATCGTTGTATATCATTTGCGTATTGTAGGCACTGTTTATTTGTATTATGCTCAGTAGACCGAAACTTATTGCCTTATTTCTGCATTTCGAAAATTATAAAAGACCATGGAATTATCCACCATTTTGTACTACTTTTCATCTATTTATACATTTAGAATTTAGTGCTGAATAACTAGTACACAGAATTTTGTAATGAAAAATGCCGGAGGGAGGGCACGTATTTCGCTGATACGAAATAATTTGCAGCTTTCTCACCACCATTAGTTTGTGATAAGTCCTAATTATTACGGATTTTCAAGGAGAAAAAAAAAAAGAAAATAGAGAAGTGCTATTTGTAATTGCATAACAGAAAGAAGATGGGACGACTAATCGTAAAGCGTAACCAATTTTTTAATTTTTAGTAAGCCTTTCTTTTGATCGTCAACAAGAGCGATCTCAGGATGACTAGGATAAGCATAGTGAAAATTTGAACCCTGTCGACTGAAACAAATTTTATTAAGAATGTGGAACTCAATATCAAACGAATAGTAAAAATGAGATCGTATCATCACCTTTGCTTTCGTAGTTCAAAAATCTGATTTAGTAATTTGTCGCGGTACTGACTTCATAAGTAGATCAAATCGAAGCGTATGAAGTGGAATAACTTTTTCTTTGATAGTGTTCAATGGCATTTATCATGCCTAAGCATCAAAATGACCTTATGACTTGCAGAGCATATAAATAGTTTCATTTATTCATGAGACTTAATAGAATAAGAACATTAGAAATGTTCACGATAATTAGGTTATCCGATTCCGATACGAAATCCTGTCGATTATTGTTTCGTTCACACCTTTGCGAAATAACCTACTGTACTGAAAGAATCGAAAGAACATCCAATCTTATAAGTCCTCGTATAATTTGAAAATCTCAGTAATTTTCCCCTTGTCTCAGCTTATTACCAACAAACTTTATTAAGAGAATGCAAATTAGAATTTATTTGATATTAATACATTGATGAGGCTCGTGAAGTGGTGATTAGAAGTATAACATAATGCGGACTCAGTCGAACGATAGCCAAATTGATTGCTCTGAATTGAACAACCTTTTCGTACCTCTAGAATAGGGTGAATTGGCGCTTAAAAACTAAATTGGTAGAATCAATTGAACAAATTAGCATTGATTACTTGTTAAAGGCGTTTTAGATCCTTTCCATAATTCAAAGTGATTCTAAGAAATGTAGTAAGCCGTTTAGAAAGCCCTTCAAAAGTTAAACAGAGTAATGCTAAGTGTTTCATTCGTGGTCGTTTCAGTAGGACGACATCCTCCTATATTGAATGCAAACGAATAACTAAATCTTTTAATCTCAATAATACTTCCGAACTATCACAATCATTTACAACGCCAAAAATTACATCACAATAAATTTATTGGTATTATTTTTTCAAGAGAAGTGTTTAAACAATGAAAAAAGTTGAACACATCGAGTTCTACTTAGTCGGTATTTGATGTCTTAGTCTTATTATTTACAACCAATAACTAGTTAGAGGTTAGAAAACACAAGTTTCTTGAAATGTTTACCAGTTTGCCTTTTAAGCCTAATAGCCTCTCCGTTATATAGTGCTCTCTTATTCCTTCATTTATTTCTCGTTTGGAATTGAGTGACTGCCCTTTTTTTCTTGGTTGGAATATTTCTATAGTGCTCATACTACGTATCCAGCGCTTTGATTGATGGTTATAGTTTTCAATAAAAAACTATGCGAGTCATGTTTTAAGGAATATGGAAGTCTAATTCAATATACATGCATGTATTATTTGAATAGTGATAAAGCCGAGTGCTTGGTGCATTTCACGGCAGGATAAGTTGATACTTAGCAGCATGTCACTGTCCATATCTTAATTATTATGCTTATATAACAAAATTACGAGCCCAAGTAGAGTAGCGGTAGTAGTAAAGCCATTGTAATACGCGGGTATGGATTGTATATGACGGGTTCGAGTCTAACCCTAGATCAACCAAGCTTTTTATCCTTCAAAGCCTACCCTGGTTAAAATCTGGGAGAGTGAGCAGCACTGACTTAACAACAGACGTTCGCTTAAGCCACTTCATAGATCACTCCCATTCAAACACCATTATATCATCAAAATAACAAATGGGTGGCACATCGCCATTTCTCTTCAAGACAGATTGCGCCAGTACTTATCCTTATGCTGTTAAAATGACAATAGCATCTATAAAAAAAATTGACGCTTATTGACTCACCACCAGAGCATCGGCATACGTCTGGTTGTGTGAAAGAAAAGTGAACACTTAATGCTTTGTAATGCTGTACATCTTCTATTTCGCATAAAAACTAGCACAATTGATAACGCTGCCATCAGGATTTCTGTTACGAATGTGAAAGAACTACAGAAATCAGGTCCTTCGAATAGTCAACGTTTCTTTTACGATGTTGCTGCATACAGAAACCAAATTACCAAATTCAAGGATGCGTGTAGGCGAAAACAGCGTCGAAAATTTCGAGTCGAATCGAGATTTTTAAAGGTTTCACCTTGAAGATATTGTTGGCAGGAAATTTTTTGAAGGATCGATGCGTCATCGAGCGGCAAGCGCTTTTTTCGGCTGAGAAAACTCCAAGCCTTTTATGAAAAGCCTAAAAAAGAAGAAATTTTTGTCAAGTGAGAAATGATTTCTCAAAAGTGCACAATGAATTTGAGGCGGGGACGATTCATCACAAATGCTGCTTGTTTGCAACGGCACTCTTTTTGAAAAATTAAGCAGATTTTTTCTTATCGTCCGTATTATTAACATAACTGCTATTAATGAACGCAGTTGAATAATAAAATTTGAAGTTTAGACAAAACCAAGAGCTTATTGACAACCATATATCATAAGCCCTGTATGATTTCGTTCTAGCAACGCTTTATTATTATGTCATTGGTCCAAATGTGTTATTCCCCGTGGCATCCGCTTCGAATAGCCTTTTCACGTACCAATTCCACTAATTTTTGTACTAATTGATGAATTTCGAAATGTGTCACCGTTGAGTCACACGCAGCAGAGGGTTGTGGTTTTTTAAATTCTCAATCTTCATGTACCATAGAAACATATCAGTTCGGAGAAATATGAAAAACATACAACATCACACATCAAATAATATCAGGCAGATTATTAAGAAAAACAAATCTGAGGAAAGTACGTAATCACAGAACTTTTGCACAGCGAATCAATAAATTATTCGAATTAATCGCGTCATCTATTAATTTCGTGAGCGACCTCAAAAATTCCTGGATAGAGCTTCAATTACTCTACTGAATGTTCCATAAAAGGTGCTGCATGTAGCAGCATCGCAAATTCCCACTTCTTTAGACTTTGCACTTCTATCTGCTCCAAATCAGTTACTGCTGTTCTTTATATTTAAATTTACTGATTCTCTCGTAATAGTATTTATTTATTAATTTTCTTCTTTCGTAATTGATTCCCTTAATGTATTTCACAACAATGCGTGCAGTAGATCAAATACTATCAATCAGCAAATATCAAGCATCAATATCAAACGTCTTGGAAGGTTTTTGTTATTACCATCACATCGTCACGAATTGGACGAGAGCGTAGTGGTAGAGCTGCGCGATATACGTAGATCCGAACCAGGCTCGCGGCTCTACTTCACGCCAGACTCACCAGGCCTGTCATCCCTCTGGGGTAGGTAAATTGGTGCCAGTGAAATCTGTGTGAAATTAGGAACACCAGTTTGGTAAAGAGTAGTCAAATAAAATCATTGTGTAGCTGAGCAGAGGATTTAATCACCTCCATAACATCGTGCAGAATACGAATGCATAGATGAACCACAAACCACAAAAGGCAAAAATAATTTCATTATGTTCAGTCCTTCAGGTTTTTGTAATAGTAATTTCTTAAGTATATGCAAAGAACAGGAAATTGAATTCCCATCAGTTAATTTTTTATTAGACAAGCTTCATCTATCCTTCCAATTAATTGCAGAGAACCAAAAAAAGATAGAATTTTAATTGCTAAGATTTAAATCCAGAATTAGAACACCCATCCGAACATTCTTGCGAGCATTTAACTTTTCAGCGCTTCCGAGGCTACGATTTCTTTCCTCAAAAATTTTTGTCAGTATTTTTTATTCGTATTCTCAAACCATGGCATTCAAAATAAGGCAAAATGGTATGAGGCAATATGAGATTTGCCAATGAATCCCTAGTTTCATAATCGCAGAATCTCCGAATTCAGTTCGAAATTGCATACAATTATCATTTTGCATACTTAGAATTGTAAAACCACTCACGACATTCCACCCACACGTTCTCTAAGCACAACATTTGCCTTCTAATTGAACAGCTCTCAAAGTCGTTGTCGAGCCGAATCGCTTCTCATCGTCATGAACAGTCTCGGGAGGGAATATTGAAAATTCCTCCTCTATTTTGCTATAGAAACAGCTATGAAATACGATTTGCTAACGAAAATGTTACATGTATGAGTGTATCAACCGACGTAGTATTTTTCGTTTCTGAATGAAGAAATAAGCAATTTTCTTAATTCACCATAAAACATAATTCAACTTATATTCTTTTGATATATGGATGAAATCAGTTATTATTTTGTTTTAAAAAGAAAAACTGCTTTGAAAACCATGCGGATATTTGGTCGCCGTTGACGAATAAATAAATCTACAACTCGATTGTCATTCTGCACTATGCAAGTACGCGGCGGAGACTGCTTGAGGACACATCTGTTCACTAATAAATCAAATACTGCAGGTTCGATAAAAATACTACGCGAGAATTCGTTCTTAATATGCTAAGATGTCCTGCTGTTCTTCTTCTGTCGAACAAATCTGCTTTACTGCTGTGTCGGCGAGCATGTGAGGTGATTTTTGCAACTGCAACGATTTTTTCCTGTCATTGTTCTGTTTAGTGAGAACATTTCGATAGAAATCGTGATCACATAAAGAATAAATGAAGTGTTTGAAATTTGAAGTTATTTTTTAACCTCACAGTACAAGTGAGTGAATGAGTGAATCGTCAACTTTTGCAATGTTATGTTATCTTCCTGATATTCCACGGATTTCAACAATACGAACCGTTAAACCAACAATAACATTCGAATTCCTACGTGATTTGGCCTTTGATTATTGATTTCTTAATCGCGCAATTTATATTTGGCAACGTTTTTATGTACATATATTTCTAATTGAACTCATGATCATAGCAAACCCTTTCTGATTAGGTTTCACCATCGGGTCACAATTATTTGTTTGCAATTTCGGCCGTACTCAAGTAAAATCCTAGGAGGCGGGCCATCAGTTATTAGGGCGGAGCGATAGGGTATAAAGACATTACATGCATTCAACGTATTGTTGCAATAAACTGCCAACGCAGGAAAAAGTTACTTCTCGCAGTTTCGAAAAAAAAACGGCTAACTGTAAGTGGAAAAAAACCTTTTTGTAAAAATCCTTAGAATCAATTTAAAAGATTTGCAAACAAATGTACAGATCTTTCTTATTCTTTCATTCTCAGTGTTTGACCTGCTTACCACGCTTTCAGAAAGCTCTTATACTTGTTTATTATTAGTATAATTACCGGTAGATGGCTTCTATTTCTCTTCTACGTCTCGGTGCCGTTCACAGGGTCTATCATTGGTGGACGCACAGATGTGCAAGCCAATTAAATCACATGTCAAGGTCTTTCATCTGTTTCATTTTTTTCTTCTTTGTACATCTATTATTTTTCTTCATTCGGTCATTTTTGTTCGCTCCATTGCCTTGACTCTTCTTTTGCTCTGTACAATGCCGACATGCCTTGAGATTACGATAGGCCTCCTAGAAAACGGCAAGAAGCCACTTCAAACAATATGGAAATTCTGCTTTGCCGTTCAACGATACTGGAAAGTTTTTCTCCTCAAATAATAATTAGATATGCATCTTTTAAGGCTTACAAAAATACTTTCCGAAAATTTTATGTTACTATATAGTCAAAAGTAATTAGTTAATGGGATCAAAAATTTGAAATCTTTCAATGTCTTACGTTCTCATCAACATTTTTATGTTTTATCAGCTTTATCACAATAGCAGGATGAAGCTGATATAACACGTCTTTGAGTGGATCACAAAAACTTGGGATACGTGGCATTTGTCGACATTCCTAATTAATCACAGTTTTTTATTTCTACTAAACCTTTTGCGTTTTTACGCGATTTATAACTTTGCCAATTTTTTAATGTGAATATTTCGGCCTCAATACCTCATAGAAATTCTTTTAACTGCCAATATTTGACGACGTTACTCTGGTTACTTTTGTAATTTTTCTTATTGATAATCTACATAGTTCTCATTGATTAAAATTTTCAGAGAACCAACATATTAGAATGTTTTGTAGCAGCTAG
>KN716426.1:14238-28492 GCA_000816705.1 Dictyocaulus viviparus | reverse complement strand
GTACTTACTTAGTAAAATAAAACGTTACATATACTAAATAATATTAATAATAATAATAATGATTATTATTAATATTGTAAAAATAATAATGAAAATTGACGAAAACGTCATACAATGTAATATAACGGCACAAGTCAGAAGAGAAGAAGAAGAAGATGATGAAGTAGAAGAAATAGCGTCATTAAATGAATGATTTTCGTGGGATAATGGTCGTTTTTCATTCTCCATTACGATTATCTTTATTTAATATGGAAGATAAAATAATCCTAGGTAAAGTCCATAGGAGAATGATTAGAAAATAGAGGCAATCAATAAACAATGAAGTACAGTTTCGTAGATCATGAGATCAAGAAGTAGACCATACGTTATCGGTAGGACAAACAACTGCGCTTTGTTAGGAGCGTGCCAATCTTCTCTGATTGACCAATCGCTGTGGTTTACAGGCGAGAAAATGTACTATTAACAGTTGTAAGTCAGAGAATATAATAAAAAATCATTGAAACGAATCGAGGTAGTTGCTAAAATCGAGGTAGTGTGTCATTCGACATTTTTTCTTTTGAAAACAAAGTAACTCGTCACTTTTACTACAATATTATTGAATTTTGCTTTCCTTTTAAAACCACACTATGTTTTATATTCATCAAAGTTAAATTACTCATTGGTAGAGATGTTAACTATTCTACCATCGCATTTTGCATGTGGCTTCCATATCATAACGTTAGTCAAATTGAAATTCATCGGGATATCTTCTGAGGGAACTAGTTAGCCGCCCGAAAATCTCGCTCTATTCGTAATGCGAGGTGACGTTGCTCAAACGATTTCTTTCAGTATGCTTGGCTATAGAATTCTTCTCCACAGGGGGTAGCTGAGTAGACGGCATTCATTGTAATACTAAACAGCCTAGGGAACGCCCTTCCCATCTATAGTTTTTGTGTGCGATGATTGCTGCCACAGAGGATAATATTTGATATGCTACTGTTCTTGAATAGAACTGAATAATTGTGAATTTGAATTGAGGCTTCAAATACATTTCGCGTGTAAAATGGATGTGAGCAATAAGCGCAACAAATGTAACGAGGGTTTTTGAGTCCAGTTCTAGTGTTCTTCATAGAAAAAAAATTTCCATTAGAAAGTGGTGTGATGAAAATGCTCTCTATCGTTAATTTCCTTTCAATTTTATTTCAGTGATGCGAACACAACTGCTGTGAAAGCTTGGTAGCTAAAGTGAAATCGACTTAAGGGCTTAACTAAGCTTAGTCAAACCGCATATTTGTATGATTTTTACGGATTGTTCAATGGTCATTTATTTGAATGGTTGACACTTAGAAAAATTGTTTGCAATAGAAGCGGGTAGACTAAAATAATTAATCTTACAATTAGAGAAGGTCGGAATAATATTTCTGAATGCTGATGGATGTGCTTCCACGTAGTTCGATCGAAAAGTCAATCATTAATTTCAACAAAAAAGAGCTTTGAGAAGTTCGTTACTCTCACTTTTCACTGCTTACTACTTCTTTACTTTTTGGATTCAGGATTTATGAGATGGAAATTTCAGGTCATTGAGGTCTTTAATAATACACTTCTAGTTGATATATTTTTTCTTTTCTGTAATACTTAGTGAAGATAGTAATGGTAGACGTGATGACCCAGATCAATCCTAGTAGTGAACGTCGATCAACGCAAAGACAGCCTCTCTATGAGATTTCGATCTGCTCCTAAAAATTACGACGATAATACCGGTTCTTCGATAAGAGGATCATTCAAGGAAAAAACTGAATATACAAGTTTCATTAGACTGTGAGTGGAATGTTGTAGTAAAAAAACTAAAAAGAAGCATTTATATAGAAGACCATAAGTTTTGAGTAAAGCGTGATACTATATTTCATAGTTATAGGGTGATACGTTGCTTACGTTCAGTTTACACCAGTCATTTTTGAAAGACGAGATTTTTTTTCACCAGTATCGTCTATTCAAACAGTCGAACCAATCAGTCAGAAGATGAAAAACCATGATAGAAAACGTTATTCAAGTAGATTCATACATTTTATAGTAAGTAATACTTAGGTTCTAATGGGAGCTTGGAAACTTGCCTTCACATAGGTTTGGGGTTGTTTGTCCACTAGACGACGCTGTATTGTTTTGTTAGCATCGCGTATTTCACACGCGTGAAAGCGTACTACTCCATAGAATTGTCATTAGCAAAACAGGGTACTGCTCGTATATGTCGCACTTCCACTCAATAAACGTGCTTTGGTCAAATCCATAAGTACACATTACATTACAATTCGGTACGCACAGTCAATACTCGCTTTTCTGAGAATCGTTAACTATCAGTTCATCGGCAAAATCGAAATAATCACAAAAATCTTCTGAAGGTTGTTTCTTCCGGATGTTTACCAGTTATCATTTGATAAGTTCAACAACGCCGTCTTATATTAATTTCTCTGCGAAAATGAACGTAGCACTGATATGATCAGTCATTAATGATTTAATACTGATAGTTCAACAGCCACTTCAGTTATCATAAATTAAAACGTATGTTAAAAAGTTATGATTTTTGGGAAAAAAAGGCTTCTTACTTAAGTGAAGTGATTGCAAGAAAGAGCTTTCAATTTCAAGAATACTAATATAACATTTCTTCTAGGACGTAAAAGAACTTTGGCGATCTCCGTGAAAATGAATAGTGTAAGATTTTCTTTCCAACTTCTTTGATGATAAGAAAAATAAGCATTGTGATGAATCTGAGAAATTTTGGTTCTTTATTTCGAAAGGCCTCTGATGTGAAAGGAACTATTCTATGAGGATAAATGACAACTTTCTACAATTCCTTCCCTGAGTCAAATTACTATGTCTTTTATTCTCATCATTATCGATCTAATGCCTCAATATTCTATTAACCAAAAATGTGGAAATTTTTGGTCAATTCTACAAAGGTGTCGTGCATATGCTAAGCATTTATTAAAGTAAATCAGCATGACGTATTGTTCCTTTTTTGAAAGTAGTGAAAATTATAACGATATGTTCTGTATAGAGATTACCTCTATTGAGTTCATATTCGATGTTAGTGATACTCATCAATAATCATTGTGTAGAATGGCTTAACCTCGGGGACAGCGTGATGAGCAATTAATTTGCATGTGGTCCATCATGGAATAGGCTTAAGGAAGAAACGCTGGTATGCAGCGTAAGATTGAGGTGCAATTGAAGGACCAATACGACCGACAGGTGTCAGCCACTAGGCCTGAATACATATTTATATAGAAGCGATAAAAATCATCTAGTGATTGAGATTTATATCGTGCTCTAACCTATGATCGTCGTTAAGCGGCGATTCGACTAAACTTTGCTTTGTAGATGCTCGCATGGAAGCCAAGATTGATGAGTTCTTATACTCTTAATGTCATCCGTTTCGTTCTTCCGTAAAATTTGTTTCCCATTTCTTGTCTTCTTTCTCGACGTTCGATAATATCACCAGAAATCCTAGATTATTAGAAAAAACTGCTGAATATTTATTTATTAGAGTAAACAAATAAGAATAATGAATAAACAGAGAAAAATATTGTTCTGAGACATCTAATGGTTTGATGTATTGATGGTGAATGACGTATTGGCGATGATAACGACGATACGGCTTAGTTTTACTCAAACAGTTGTCGTATTGAAATAATGATCGTCTACTGCAATGATGAGCCAGCCATCTAAGGTTGATTCGAGCGATTTTCATCCACTCTATGGTAAGAAATATTCATTCGTGTTACAATGATCATATGAGAATATTTCTAAAAACTAAATTATAGAAACTATGAAAAAGTAAGAATAAAGAAGTGTAAAAATTATTAAACGAATTCGTAAAACAGTATAATAATTTCATAGAAGTATACAAATAGCAGAAGCATGATTTTATTAAATAAGAATAGACTTGAAGAAGAGGAAAGTACTTGGGCGGTAATGAAGCTCCACAGTTCAGAATATTTCTGTGAAAAAAATTTCTGTATTGGTTTGTAGAACTGTTGCTTTATCGTAAGATTTATTCGGAATAATAAAAGCACGAGAATGAGGATGCATTTGGATACCCTCACAGCTCTTGATAAAGCGCAATCATTACACATTTCGTAGACGAACTATTGTTGTTCCATTGTTGCTCTCTACTCTTATTTACCATAGTTGTGGCTAATATATAATAAATATCATGTTGGTTATTGATAATTTCAATCGTTACCGTTATACATGAAATCACACGTTGATTTTATAGCGATGAAGTGAAAATCACAGTTTCTGCGATGGTTTTATATTGGGATGAAAGCAGATGAGAGATCACTAGCAGATCAGGATTCATCAACTATTTAAAAACGCTCTTCAGATGATTTTAATTTCCTAAATTAGTGTGCCGACCTAATTTGATGCTATTTGATCTCGCAAAGACTTCTAACACAGCACACTTTTCAAATGAGAGGAAAATCTTCGTAGAATGACCATATTTCCTCTTTAAAAAACAAAATTACAAATCATATGAATTGCATATTTACTGTTAAGGAGGCGCTGATTAATGCTCTGGTATTCTGAAGTTTAAATGCGGTTGATTTCCTCAGACGGTTCTCTATGAGTTAAATGAGATACCGTATCATTTAAACTTAAAGTTTGTCAAATACATTTGCGGTTGATCCTATCTGTGTTCTCGATCTGCCAGTGTATAATGATGGATTAGGCTTAAGTCTCATGGTCGTGTACAGCGATGGCAGCGTATTTGTCGTAGTGAGGCGAGCGTTACTAGTGCAAAAATGGACGGTGTTACTAGCCTCTAAGGAAAGTTATCAGGATTGTATTTTGTTTTTTTTTTTGGCGAGGAACTTCCATGGTTGATAGGAAGATTACAGCATGGTCAATTAATTCTAACACGATAATAGCACCCGCTAACCGCTTATACCACTTAAAAAGAGGCTCTTTGTTTTTTCTTGTTTCTGTTTCCAAAAAAATTTTTAATGGAACATTTTAATGAGATAAGAATGTTCTTTGCTCAGCATCACTTTACACTGTGTTATTACTAGAGAAGAAAATCTCTTGCATATATAATGCGATAATTGACATCATTTCATTTCATTCCCTCATTCTTCTCCTCAAAGGTGAGACGAAAATTGTTAAAGAAAATAGATAACAAATCGGTCGTAAATACAATTCGTAGAAAATGGGTTTAGTTCCAAGAACAAATATGATAATAGTGATAATCCTCATAATTATTATTCCTCACGCTGACTGTTAAATGTGTTAGCAGCTCCAACTTTGCAGTTACTAGTTGCACATCTTTATTTTTCTGTAAAAAAAAAAATATGCAGGTCAATTGTTTTCATCACCTTTTATTATTGTTACTGGAGCAGTGAGATATCAACTGAATGGTATCGCTTTTTTCAGTAATCCAATCTGCATTCGATAGGTTTAGAACGATTCTTCTGTTCTTCTATGCCCAATCTATCATAAAGCTTTGCGATTAGACGTTTAGTCGTTCGCATAAGCTTCACTGTCAATGTGACATCATTCATACGAGGCGAAATCCTCGCATTGCACTATTTGATGGAGGAGGCTACTTCTAATACCTAGGGACCATGCGATTTCAGTGAAGTATTCTTGTCAGTAAAAATCTCAAGAAAAATTTTTCTATTTCAAAGCGACGTCATTAGATTATAAGGGTGTTTTTCAAAGATCTCAAAAATTGCATATATAAGGAACCGTGGCAATTATCATAAAAACCTGGTAAATATTTTCTATGATGAGGCTTACCTCCAGAAATCTATTGTGTCTAACGTAGTTTATTGTTCTTTTAGAGGAAAATAGAAACCTGAAAATTCTCTAGTTTATCACAATTTGATTGTACTAAAGCCAAGTATATATACTGCATAATTCGGTTATATTATTGAGTCTAATTGTATTATCTTTACCTTCCTTTCTGACTGTTAACGAATCACATCAAAGCTTTTCAGCGAGTGTTCCAGATTTGTTATCGATCAAAAAACACTTCCAATTGCACCAATGAGTCCTTCTTACGCAGATAGCCAATTGTTCAGAAACGTTTTTTCTTCAGTACTTTTCATCTCTAGTGAATCTACATGGTAAAAGAGTTGAATAGAATCAATTCGAGGAGATTTTAATTTTTTCTAGTATGGTTTTAAACGAATATGTATAAATACCTTCGCTATTTGTTTATAGTGTTGTTCAGAAAGAGTTTGCAACCTCTTAAATGGAAATATGTGAATGAAAAATTTTGTTTATAATGTGCATAATTTTCCAAAGTATTGTATTTAGTGGGCTAATATAAAGTCAGCGAAAATTTACTGCAATAATCGCATATCGTCAACACACAACTTCATTTACATATTCTCCAAGAATTTTCGCCCATCTCAATATCGTAACCGATTTCATCGTTATTTATGAACTCCAGAAAAATGACGTATTATTCAAGTTGCTGGGGTAAAAGAATTTCATCTCAACATTAAACTTAGGCATTGATAATCCAAAATCAATGGCTATCAAATCAACAGCTTAACACTCGGTCATCTACGCAATCAGAAGTAGCTGTAATAACATTTTGATGATTTTTAAAACACCTTCTCTTCGTAGAGTGCGAAGAAATTAGCCCACCATTCGGTGAAATGATGATTTACCTACTTGAATACAAATTTCGTCACGAATTTCAAACTAAAACAAACTGCAAGTATTTTGATATATTCTTCTCTAACACGTTGATATTTCCTTACAACAATGCTCCGTCTTAAAGTTAGTTGATGTGAATGCTCTTCGGAAGTAAATTGTTGTTGCTATTTTAAAGGAAAAATGTCTGCCCTCACGAAGAGGTTGAAATCGTAACAGTAAAGCAGCCATGTGTGGAACGATACACAAAGTACGTACGAACGAGAAAGCCAGGATGCAACGGACAGTTCAAGAGCTGTTCAGTAAGAGAACCGAAGTAAGTTTTTAGATGTGAACGAGAATCAATATAACTAACGAGTTCTACTAAAGAAATGTACACAGTTAGGCATACGATGGTACGTTAAGTCCATCAATTCGCGTCTATTCACGTTCTCTTGACTTTACTCATCCGGAATAAAAACAACAATGAAATCTGCGTTCGAATTCTTTATATTAGAATTGTATATTAGTTTGATTACTTTTAGAAAATTCTTGCAAGTGAACCATTTATTAAGCCTTCGAAAATCGTTTAATTATACACGTATAAACGTTAGAAGCAAATTCCGTACACAAGGAGAGTCGTCTGTCGAAAATCAGAAAAGCGTATCGAAGTAAATTAGTTTGAAGAAAATTATACATGCTTATGAGGTAATCCTCAAAACTTAGTTACAAAGAGTCCTTCTTCTTTGACCTTATCCATAGGTACAACTTTCTCACGGTCATTGGATAGCGTCTGATCGCAGTCCATTGATTCAACAGCAGATGATGAATGTCAGCGTCAGATGATGACCTTCGTCGTCAGTAAGCTATTGCGTAACAGTTTGCACCTTTTAATTAACAAAATGCGCGATAGACTTATGCATCAATCAGTAAGCAATAAACAATAACTCAGGTTTTCTCATAAACACTTTTGTTTTTGATTTTCATTTCAACTACTCTACTCAAAGTCTCAAGTTTTTGCTGCGTTAATGACATTTAGATGAATGAAAAGTCAATGCCATATGCCACAGAATGAAAGACAAAAAAAGAAGATAGATGTACGAAATTTTACGTGCTGTACGAAAACGAGAGAAACAGAAAAAGGCATTCTCTTAATGCATTCAAATACAAGTGGGATGACATGCTGAATATAGCGATGGTAAATCGAATGCGATAAAGGAGAGCAGCTTGGAATTGCGGCGGAGCTTTTTCTATTTTGAGTTAATATCGCTGATGTTTGAACAGTGTTTCACTCAAAATCTCTACTCTAGTGATACACAAAAAAAGCCATGGGAAGCGTTCCTCACAAATTATGGCAGTGTCTGACGTGTGATTTTTGAAAATGAAATTTGAATAGAACTGTTTAAAAGTCATCTGTTTTTCTATTCACTAGGTAGAACTGTTCGCTTTTACACCACTTAGCCAAAACGACTTTTCTTTTTGCTTTCATAGTTTTCATAGATTTTTTAGCCCGTATTTGTTCGTTGATCTTCATGAAAAGCATTCATTTTGAAAGCTCTCCACAGAGGATTTATACGCTGGTTACCTTTCTGAATTCTTCGGAAAGATCTCTTAGTATCAAACGTTCATGCGCTTTTTTAGTGAAAATCATAGGAACCACGAGAATTTGACTGACATTCAGTCGAATGCTGAGACGGTAATCGATGTGAATAACTTGAATATCTGATTTGAATATGTTTGAAGAAAACCAACAAATATTCAAAAGTAATAATATATAGAAATCCTTTATTTTCAGAAAACACATCAAATTCACAACAAAGTTATAAGTTTTCCAAGTTATACGACTAATAGGTTATGTGGAACATTAAAGATATCATTGCTGATAGGAATCTGGTGCTCCTATTCACTACTTAACAATCATTCACTGTCTCCTAATTTCCAGTATTTAGGACGATCTATTTCCACACCTACAAAACGGTCAACAGAACAAGGAGACACACCGTTGTGGACTGCTGTGCAGGTTGGGTGCACGTTGCCGGATCCGACGGATGTCAGCGAGGTGAATGATGCACAAATGTAGAAGCATTCAATTTTACACTTATACATTTTGGGTATTTTTCAACATGCTGCCCTTGCCCTATGTTGTAAATCATATTGACAAATTCAGTGATTGAGATTTAGTCACGGCTGTTTATCAATGTTCTTCCATTCTTTCTTCTTCTAAGAATCATCAACTTGGAGCACATCCACTCATTAACATGTAGTCGTTATTTGTTACGAGCACTAGCGTACCATGACGCTGGTGTATTTTGTCGTGAATATCAATCATTCATAAACCTCTACTTGTTTCACTACCAACGAAGAGGCAATTATAGCTGCATATGTGAGTAAGTCATGAATAGCGTAGAACATCGGAATATTTGCTGTTCGGTGATAAGTGGGGACGGACGAACGAACGAACAACTTTCTAGAACAACTCACACTCCATGCTCTCTTCTTTAATACCAGTGTTTTCATAGTGAAATTTTGTTTGCAATTTTGTAATTTCTCGAAATTTTGAATATAGTAGTTATATAAGATGGAGAAATTGAATCCCGATTATATAAATGATTATTTCAAAATTAAGCAAAATTCTTTTTGAGAAGAATTTGTCGAGTTCGACCCTCAAACTATTCCATCACACCCGCCCGTCCTTACCTCTATCGGTCTGCATTTTGGTGTTTTTCAATGAAATTTGTTGAAATTTAGAATTGTCAAACCATCTCTTTTAAAACGACTTCTGCTTTGATTTGTTTTGCTCTCTGCAGCTTTTCAAAATTAAAAAAAAAGAACACCTAGTTTTAAACCAGTGAAATTTTTTTTTCCAGATTTAACGCCAATGAAATATGTGGGATGACTCAACAAATTCTCTCAATAAATTACGATGACCTTTAGGTTGCATTACTGCAATGTCGTATGTTATCCAAGCAGTTCATAAAGGCTGGCGGTTCGTTTGAGTAGTCTCCTTGCGACCTCATTACCTTATGATCGATCTGGCGAGCTCATTTAGTGTTGTAGATGTCAAAGAAAAATATGCAAAGGTCTTCGTTATATACGAAAATCATTTCATAAGCATCTACGACGAATGAGTCATTTTTAAATTCGTTTATTTTAATCAGAGCTATTTGTTGTGATTTAGAAAAAAGTAGTAACTCTGGCAAAAATCATATAGCATGATTGAAAGTGGAACTTGCAAAAGTGTTGTAATAAGAATGAAAAATGTTGGTGAATGATATTCATAAAAACCGATATTAGCAAAACGATGTAGACTGACGTTAATAGTAGGGGGCGAGTTAGCTGAGGTCTGACAGAAATGAAGCCGAAACAAATGAGGAATGAATGAGCTTCAAATCGCTAGAATATAACGTTATCATGTAGCGCTATGTAGCAGAAGTTCTATCCAAAATATGCGTTTTCGGACGGAACCTAGACGAACTGGAAAATGTTTCTCGAATGTCTTTCAGTCAAAAAATCAATTTCACTACAAAATCGTTTTGCAGTCATGAAGTTTTTCTCGAATAAAATATAATGTGGTTTCTCAATTCGCTTTTTTTTTCCATGACCAATTTTGATTTTTCAATCGTCCATTCATCCATAGGATGTTTCAGCTTCGTGACGAGAATATTACCATTCTGAAAGCTTCAAAAAAGCTTTCTTTCTTTTTTCTTTTCAAAATGAACAAATGAAAATATTCGTTTCATGCTTTCAACAATTAACTACAATAGCTGATAAAATATCTGTTATTTTAAACGTTATTCAAATGATTTTTAATTAACCTAAATTTAAAACTTACCGAGAAACGTAACAAAGCTCTTGAAATATTCAAGCAGTCGTAATTAAAAGGTTGCCTCAATCAGAACTGTGCAGGAATCGTTGTTGCTTTACCATAATGCTTTAAAAATACAATTGAGTTACTTTCACCGTTTGAATAACAAATGCACTTAATTCCATACAATCGTCACTATGTGAGGATTTATTCTCGAGTAAATTTGTTCGAGGAGTGCTCCGATAGCCGGAAATTGGATCGGTATTTTGTCGCTTGACGGAGTAATACGTGTAATGTCAAAAGGTAGTATGTTTGCTCAGACAATTGACATCGAGATCACATCGAGTCGCCACGTCGACGTTGTTTCCGTTCCATAGGGGTTTCTAGAAAAAAACACAATGAGGAGAATCACGAAAATACAAGACGTGTTTCTCATTGAGTGTTCTTCGGACTCAGAAGCTCATTTAACAATTACGAACAAATTGAAGCGTTTTAGAAACATTATTTGAAGTTTCAACTAATTTTAACTTCACAATATTTTAACAGTAACAGAACAACTCATGAGAGAGAAAAATTATTTGTTCACCATTTATTCAAAATGAAACACAGCATCTGCCTCATATACATTGGTATATTTCCCAAAATGCACAACAGTAAACCTTTAAGGTTTTTTTTTGTAAAAATATTTTTACACTATAGTGAAGCAGGTAATGAAATTTCAGAACGAGCTAATAATCAACTGACTTTTCAGCTAACTGTACGTCTGACTTGTGTCACAACGGCGGTACATGCATACCGTTTAATAATGGAACCGAAAATATCTGCGAATGTACCGCTGGTTTCACCGGAGCTAAATGTCAATATGGTACATTTAGATCCTTGTAATTAATATATTATTGAGGCTAATTATTTCCTCATCTGTATCAGTAATGTGTCTTTTTACTTCACTCATAAATATTAAGTAATTATGGGCATTTCGCTAATCGCCACATAGCAATATTGATGCTGCTTCATTTGATACAATCGAGATCTCGAAATGTAATATTTCAGACGTTAACGAGTGTGTTGTGGATAACGGAGGATGTCATCATGATTGTGTCAATACGATCGGCACGTTCTACTGTAGATGTTGGTCGGGATTCGAACTTGAAGCGAACGGAAAGAATTGTAAAGGTTCGGTTCAAAGAGAACGTAAATTATAAGATCATTTTGCGGAATTTGATGGATAGAGGTGACGCGACGCACTCATGGCGCCGTCACTAGATCCACGCTTAACTGGGCGTTATATCACTTTGTGGTGTTGATATTCAATTATTTAATCTTCTTCTGTGAGCTAATTAGTGCAGATCGTATCATGTTTCATAGCAAAGGTTCAAAAGATGTGTTCAGTTACACCTAGCACCATAAATACGAGAACGTAGAAGAGTCACCCGATGAGTGACATCATACCAAATTAAGAGATCAGTCTATTTTACAATGAATGCAGTATCAACATACTCTCAACACCAACGATTAGCGTGGTGGACAGCACAACATTTCAAATATTCTACCGAAATGGTTTTCCAATAGGGAATAGACAATATAGTTTCGATTGGACCATTTTAGTACCCTCACTTGAACTTAATTAAAAAAAAATAGAATTTTGAACCTTGCACATACAGAAAAGGAACAGTTGGTTGATATCTATTATTTACTCTAGACATTGACGAATGTGCAACTTCAAACGGTGGTTGCTCTCATCGTTGTGTGAACTCGCCAGGTGGTCATCGCTGTGAATGTCCTCCAGGCATGCAAGTGAATTCAGGCGGAAGAATATGCGTTGGTAAGTTTCAGAAGTTTATAGAAGGCATTTGAATAATATATAGAAAAGAAAGAAAAGGTATCCATAAGATTTTTCATGTTCGATTTTTTTATTGTTGTTCTTCAAAAGCTTAATAGCCCTGACACATTGAAAGTTCTTATCTGAGCACGAGATAAGGTTGAAAACGAGTTCGCAATGCTCTATGAGTCTTTTGACCTCCAATGATTAGAAAAAAAGTACGTTTGATTCCAGCCCTTTTTTTTCTATTGTCTATACCCCTGAAGTTAAAAATAATAGTTGTGTCATCAAATATGGTTTCATAGCAATGAAAATAATCAGATCAATACGCTCAGAATAATACCTCAATTAGATGTGTATCGTTTGAGTTGCTTAATTGAATGATTTACACTTCCTATTCGAATAGGATTCTGAACTATACCTTCTATAGGAGCTCGTTCAAAAGAGTGAAACATAATGGGATAAGGAAGCATAATAGTTATTAGATCACGTAAATGTTTCCAGGGGTTTCCAACATAGTTCGTCAGAACAAGCTCTAATTTTCATCAGATACAAATCTCGAACTCGGGTATGGAATTCACTTTCATAACCAATATACTAGCTGAACTAACCGTACAAAAATGAACCGTGAATTTATGATTTTTAATCTAAAAATCTATATATAATTGGTGTTCGCCACATCCTTTTTAACACTAGGCTTGACCTGTCTGGCAGGGAACGTAATCATATTAGGGCATTTCTTCGAGCTATGGCTGCAGTTTTTCACAGCAGCACATATATAACTGAGCTTCGATTTTTGTAGCAAAAATATTAATGCATATCGCCTACTGTGTGTTAAAACTACAGCTAAAAAATGAGTTTTTGATTGACTGTATTCGTTTTCGTTCAGCAAATGGATGAGGTTAGTAATATGTAATAGATTTTGGCGTTTCGGCGACTTCGTCCATTGATAAGTCGACTAAAATGGCCTTTAAACGTTGAAAATTGTTTTTTATTAAGAATAATGTTGTGGATTGGATATGACGTTGATGATTTAGAAGTGAAATTTAGTCAGACATTCAAATATCAGGCCGAGTCTAAATTTTGCTGATTCTTCTTTGTAGTTCAATTATTGAATGTCTCCCCATTATGCCATGTTCACGCTGAGTGATTAATAGAATTGCTTACGTTCACCTCTTGATTAAGCGTGTTGACAAAAAACAATTCTGCAACAAACAAAATTTCTTCTCATTATAGATTCCAACAGCTGTTCGGCCGATAATGGTGGATGCGATCAAATATGTGAGGAGAAACATGGACGATTCTTCCGATGCAAATGCAAGCATGGATATCGACTTGGAGACGATAAAAAAAAATGCTTCCGTCAGTCATATTTTATGGAAAGAAGTTGATATTTAAAGTGCTATTAATTTTATTTTTTATCTAATATTATTAATGAGTCATTTGTTGTTGTGATACTTCGATGAGATAAGAGAGTGTGGTTCCAATTTCATCGATTTTTGACTTGTTTCATCAAAATGAAACCTCACAGCATCTTTTATTGATGGACATCACTTCTTTTGATGATCCGATTCAAATTCAAATATCAAAAAGAATTCAATCATATGCATTTAGCATAATAATATTGTGTGCCATTATAATGTCAATGTTCTTCTTGTTTGAATCTACAATTTTTCTTTAGTTTGACGAAGACTCTCAATAGTTTACCATGCTTAAGAACTAGGAAAGTAGGAAAGCACTTTTTGGCACAGAATTCATTGAGGCTTATTGACCATGTTCTTTATATTATGTGCTCTTTGGCTTATATCGTTTTCTGTGTCGTGATTGACAATGCCTATGAATGCTAATTACCAAGCTGTTGAACAATGAATGGATGCTATATGCGGTTAATGCTGGGGCTCCCCTCCAATTTCTATTTCTTGGGAGCACACAGATCGACAAGTATCGAATCAATTCATAGCTTGAAAAAATCTTTAAAAAAATCACTAACGATATATTAGTAGGCTAATATT